>JZKD02S1910588.1:50152-62752 GCA_000966675.3 Picea glauca
CTCCTCTCAAAAAAAATGCATTACATAAACTTGGAGAGGAATGGATTAGGAGGAGAAATACCATCAGAGATTGGAAACCTCACTAGTTTATCCCTTCTTGCTTTAGATGCCAATTTTTTCACAGGGGGAGTACCGTCTTCACTTAAAATGCTTCAAAAATTGGAGAGGTTATATATGGGAGGCAACAATTTACAAGGAAACATCCCGATGGAAATCGGGCAACTCAAAAGCTTAGGGCTCCTAGGTGTTGAAGGAAATAATCTTTCTGGAAGGATCCCTGATTCTATTTCCCACCTCCAACAGCTAAGATATCTATATCTTCATCACAACAAGTTGTCAGGTAATATCCCTGCAAATCTAGGAAAATGCATGAAGTTATTAGATCTAGACTTATCATATAACATGCTTAGTGGGCCCATACCTCTCGAGGTTGCAGATCTTGCAAATTTAGCTTTGTCTTTCAACCTTTCAAACAATTTATTATATGGACCTCTCCCTCCGGAACTAAGCAAGATGACTATGGTTCAAGCTATAGATATTTCTGTAAATAGGTTAAGTGGTTACATTCCAAGTGGGCTCGGAAGCTGCAAAGAACTACAAAACCTGAATCTTTCTTTCAATGCACTTGAAGGTCCAATTCCAATGTCACTTGATGAACTTCAAAGTCTTCAATTCATGGATTTCTCCTCCAACAATTTGTCAGGTGGAATACCAATGTCATTGGCAAATCTCAAAGTGCTCAGCCATTTGAATTTATCTTTCAACAAATTGTCAGGAGAAGTCCCAAAAGGAGGAGTTTTCAAAAAGCTTGGTGCTACAGCATTTATGGGAAATCCTGATCTCTGTGGACCTTGGGTAAGTTTATCACCATGCTCTGCTCACAAACATAAAAGTGTTTCACATCTGAAAAGAGTTATCATACCTATTGTTGCAGTTGCAGTCATTATTGTATTGTGTTTGTTTTTGGGATTCCTATGGAGACAAAGTTGTAAGAGGCATACTCCTATAGAGGTTGTGGCATCCTTAAATGTGGGGCACCGAAGAATTTCCTATGGAGAGCTCATCATTGCAACAGAGGAATTTAGTGATGCCAACTTGTTAGGAGTGGGTAGTTTTGGAAAAGTGTACAAAGGAGTTTTGAATGATGGCACAATCATTGCAGTGAAGTTGCTCAATTTGGAAAATGAAGGGGCTCACAAGAGTTTTGACAGGGAGTGCAAAGTATTGGGTAGAGTTAGGCACCGAAATCTTATTAGAATCATAACTTCTTATTCAGACCTCCAAATTAAAGCTTTGATATTTCCATTGATGCCAAATGGAAGCCTAGAGAAGTGGTTATATCCTGATGATGAAGTAGAAAGTNTTCTTGGGAAGTTGTAGTATCTTGAACCTCGCTCTGTTGAGGAGATTCCTCCGTAGAATGAGGGGGTAAAGGGGTGTTCCCTTCCATATTTTCTGGAGGAAGTCCCTGTAGCCTCCGCGAATAGTGTAGAGGGTCGATGTTGGCGAAAAAGAGTCGGCAGAAGATATCTATGCCAACTATCGAAAAGAAGCAGCATATGCTAATAGAATCTAAGAATCACAACCAAGCAAACAGGGCCTTCTCTCGATGACCGTACTAGTTGGTGATGAAATCCAACGTCATGTGATCAAGTCAAGAAGGGGTGGGGATATGTTGGAACAGTTACAATGGTGACCTACTTAACAGACTTACGCCTTGGTGCAAGCTTCTATGCAGTAATTATGGATTTACCCTCCAAGGATCTTGAGTGAGTTTGACCAATGTCTCCTCCAAGTACAGTGAGACTTCCCTTCACTGTCACCTTGTGTAAGACCCTAAATATTATGGCCACTAAGGTTACTAATTCGCAGTCAGCCCCTGGGCGAGTACAGTCAACAGTCCGATCTGAACGTACGGGTAGGGTATCTAGCCTGAAATCAACTTGAAAGGATTCCATGCAGTAATTGTGAATTTACCTTTAAGCGATCCCCATAATACGATATGACCACTACAATCAGTCAAACCACAGAGGGATAATCTCCGTAGCTCTCCCGAATTTGACCTCGTGCGTAACCCCTATGTGAGAGGGGGATCCCAGGCAAACTTATACGATAATTGGATTTGACTCTCCCTAACTCAGGATGCTAATGTTTGTTTTGGAAACTTTGGAGAGTTATGCTCACAACCTAATCCAAAGTACTAAGCCTAGTCTAATGTTGGTGGAGGATCCTAGAAAAGAAAATGTTCTAAATAATTTTTTAATTAGTGTTGATTTTATAGCTGTTCTTTACTCAACAGGGATGCATGGAAGTGAAACAGATGGAATTATGACTCAGTCCCAAAAATGCATCAAAGATTATAAGCAATCATTTCTTTTTTATGAACATATATCTAAGGGAGAGAGAGAGAGTTCTTTTCACTAACAAGCACTAGTAAGGAATGTCCTCAAACAAATTTTCTTCAATCAAATCTGATGTGGTGCTAAAACTTTTGAAATGCNTTCTTGGGAAGTTGTAGTATCTTGAACCTCGCTCTGTTGAGGAGATTCCTCCGTAGAATGAGGGGGTAAAGGGGTGTTCCCTTCCATATTTTCTGGAGGAAGTCCCTGTAGCCTCCGCGAATAGTGTAGAGGGTCGATGTTGGCGAAAAAGAGTCGGCAGAAGATATCTATGCCAACTATCGAAAAGAAGCAGCATATGCTAATAGAATCTAAGAATCACAACCAAGCAAACAGGGCCTTCTCTCGATGACCGTACTAGTTGGTGATGAAATCCAACGTCATGTGATCAAGTCAAGAAGGGGTGGGGATATGTTGGAACAGTTACAATGGTGACCTACTTAATAGACTTACGCCTTGGTGCAAGCTTCTATGCAGTAATTGTGGATTTACCCTCCAAGGATATTGAGTGAGTTTGACCAATGTCTCCTCCAAGTACAGTGAGACTTCCCTTCACTGTCACCTTGTGTAAGACCCTAAATATTATGGCCACTAAGGTTACCAATTCGCAGTCAGCCCCTGGGTGAGTATAGTCAACAGTCCGATCTGAACGTACGGGTAGGGTATCTAGCCCGAAATCAACTTGAAAGGATTCCACGCAGTAATTGTGAATTTACCTTTAAGCGATCCCCATAATACGATATGACCACTACAATCAGTCAAACCACAGAGGGATAATCTCCGTAGCTCTCCCGAATGTGACCTCGTGCGTAACCCTTGTGTGAGAGGGGGATCCCAGGCAGACTTATACGATAATTGGATTTGACTCTCCCTAACTCAGGATGCTAATGTTTGTTTTGGAAACTTTGGAGAGTTATGCTCACAACCTAATCCAAAGTACTAAGCCTAGTCTAATGTTGGTGGAGGATCCTAGAAAAGAAAATGTTCTAAATAATTTTTTAATTAGCGTTGATTTTATAGTTGTTCTTTACTCAACAAGGGTGCATGGAAGTGAAACAGATGGAATTATGACTCAGTCCCAAAAATGCATCAAAGATTATAAGCAATCATTTCTTTTCGATGAGCATATATCTAAGGGAGAGAGAGAGAGTTCTTTTCACTAACAAGCACTAGTAAGGAATGTCCTCAAACAAATTTTCTTCAATCAAATCTGATGTGGTGCTAAAACTTTTGAAATGCCTTCTAGTATGCAAAATCAATCATGAAAATGTCTCTTTATTGTTTGTATATGAATAATGATTAATTCAAAACAATGCTCGTCTTGGTAATTATCTTTTTGGATCAATGAAAATTAGACCAACATAAGCAGGAATCATACAAACAATACACCCTCTCATTGTGATCAAAGCAAGAAGAAAAATAAGAGAAAAAATCAAAGAAACGTCAAGAACTTCACACCAAAAGAAATGTCGAAGAACAATGATCTTAACTAAAACCAAATGAAAAGATCCATAGGCCTTTGATGACCTTCACCAGAGTTTCTCGCTCAGTCAAAAAGGAGAGAAAGACAATGCATTGGTTTCAAACTCCAAACAACAGAAAAACTAAAAAACAATAGTGAAGAAGACTACAGGATCTAAACAGTAAGGTGTTTGTTCTTCAAAAAGGAAGATGTCAAGGCTAAACGGAAGAAGCATTGACTCACAGGGAGACTCAACAAGTGAAACCAGAGGCAAAACCCTGAAAAGAGCAAAATCTAGAAAGTTTTTGGCCAAAAGAGGGTTGACACTCTATTGCAAAGGGCAAGGAGCATTATAGCACTCCGCGTAAGGCACTCAGGGAGCATTGTTTCTCTGTTAACACAGAGACAGGGGTGCCAGGTTCAAAAATCTCCAAAAAATGTCAAAAATCCAAAAAATTGCAGTCTAGTCTCGACAATCAAGCTGAGTGCAATGGGGTAGGGAGTCAATCAACTCATGAAATTAATCAAAAAGGGGTGAACCAGGTCTGAAAACAATCAAGGGGTAAGACAAGGTCTATGAGGAGAAATCAAAACAAAAAGTTTCGATTTTAGGACTCCCCAGTGGAGTTGCCAGTTTCTGTTGTAGGAAAATCTCCCTACGGACAGGTAGATTGCCTCAACGAGCTAGACCCTAAACTCTAAGATAGAAAGTGCTTAACGTGGACACTGACATCCTTTCAAATATATACAAACTAATTCATGAGGAGGAAGGAGAACAGAAGTACCTTTTTATCAACGTTTGTCCCTGCACGCTTCGAGTTGAGTTCCAATCTTCCACTCCTCGATGAGCCCTGTAGACAAACAAAGTACGACCACTTCCTACTCTATTGATATTATCTTGAAAATAGATCTATCTATCAATGATAATTTCATGTAATATCAGACACAAAATAGAAATAAACAGGCCAAGCGTGTCATATTAATGAGAATAACAACAACAGTACTTACAATCGTAGATGCGAGTGCGACAGCTTCGTCAAGTCCCCTTTGTCTAACCCTTGCTCGAAAGATCCACGACCTGGATGATAGCAAATTCACTGATCACTCTCTTTTAGTTCATTGTGTGTTTCCTATGATATCATAGGTTTCATGCTAGCAATCCTTCCCCCTTTTCACCATCATAGAGTCTGCTTATATAGGTTAAGAGAAGCTTAACCTCTTGAGGTATCTTTAGGGTAGGTTGAGGAATTCCCTCCTTAGATCAAGGATCTCCTGATTGAATCAAGAATTTGAATGCAACTACCTTCCAAACTTGAAATATCCTCCCCTTATTCTCCTCAATGGGCCAACTAGTGCCCAGATTAGACAGCGCTCCCTTAAAAGGGGCATCAAGGCATTATAATGCTCCCTAGGAGGCTCAAGGGGATCACCAACACTCCAAGGATGGGTATCGCTCCTGCAAAGAAGTGGTTTGTTGTTATAATGCTCCCCAGTATCTTGCAGGGGAGTGCCAACACTCCTAAAGTTGATGTAGGGGAGCACTCTCCTTCAAAACCTTTGTTTAAGAGCTCCTTTCAGGTGGCAAAAGGTTCTTGACTTCAGTTAATCATTCTCCCTTCTTCAAATTGAGAGGAACATGCGACACTTATGATGCTTATCGAAGTGAGAAATATTGAGGTGTAACAAGTAGTTTCAGATCGAGCATCAAAGCTTCATATTCTGCTATGTTTTTATTGAAAATTTAGTTTGTAAGAATGGTTTTCTGAATACCTATATTTGTGATTGTGTAACCAAACTCCATCTCCAGCTCCTTCTTTTCTTATAGCTCCATTGAAGTCCATGCTCTAGAAATCCGCTGACAATTCTTCACTTATTATGAGTTTCTTCCCTTTTGCCTCAGTGATTTCTTGGTCTTCATTCAAGTCAAATGTATCTTCTTCCAGCTAAGCGATTTTTTCTCCCATATCGCCGTCGTTATATAGGATAAAGTAATCTAGATCAAAGTCTGCAGAGTACAGAGGATAGTTATGTGGTTTTTCTTGGCTGTTGACCATATATTTCATCAGCGTCTCTCTGTAGAGTCTTATCTTTTGTCCGAATACTATGATGGTGGCATATGACATATCCAACTGCAAAGTACCTTTCAACTTAGCTCCCCAAGACCTGGATAGCAACATACCATATTTTGGGGGAATGTTCACAACCACAACATCCATAACCATGATTTTTGATGGAATCTGAACCAGAGTGATACATAAGTCCTTGATCAATATGATACATCTGACTTTGCTGGAGTCAAAAGAGTGTAAATCCTTGTAAGGTCTAGTGACCTCTAGTCCCAATTTTTCCATCACTACTTTAGGCATTAGGTTATGAGAAGCACCTGAATCTAACATAGCATTGTACAGAATCAGATCGTGTATATTAAGGCTAATGTAGAAAGGAGCGACAGTGCCAGTGTCAGTCTGACCATCAAATTCAGGACCAAAAAGGAGTTTACGTTGATCATCAGTAAGATTTACTGTGTCTGAATGATTTTTCGATCCAACGGTTAAGGCCTTCATGCCTATATTAGGCTCAATGCTCAGTGCTTTGATCAAATATGATCAGTAAGAGTCCTTACTCATCAACTCGGAAAGGGGAATGGGAATTTTCACTTTGGATAATTCCCCTTTGAAGATGAAAAGAGTATGTGCTCTGCTTTGGCTCAGTAATTCTGATTTGTCCACCATAGTTTTATGGGAAGAAGTATTTGGCCAGTTGGTTGATGAAACCTCAGTCTGTGTTGATCTTTGTAAAATGGTAGGGTTTCTTTTTGCTGGAGCTTCATCATTTCCTTTCTCAGGGATCTTCTTAGTAAAAGGCTCAGGGGATTTCTTGGTTTCGACTGTTTTCTTCATTTCGGTTACCTTTTTTGGGGAATTTTCATTTGGATTTTTACTTCACATATTGTACTGCCTGTGTACCTCCATAATGGCATTTTCAAATTCTTATTGTTCGGTCTCTTCGGCTTCCTCACTCACCTCTGTTTGAGAAAGAAGGAAAATTTCTTGCTCTTCCTGAGTAAGGAAAATGGCTTCATTATCATGAATACCCATGAGGTTTATGTGTGTGTCCTCTAATTCTTCAATTACCTCCTCACCCTCATAGGCATAATTTTTTTGTAGGGGTGGTCTGATATTTTGATCAGGACCCCTCTATTCTCTTTGATCCCTAGGATCTCTCTACCTAATTTGAGGAGGATTTCTTCTAAAGTTAGGATTCCGAATTTGAGGAGCAGGTTGGTTTTCTCTAGGAGGATTTGTTTCGGTTACAGTAAGTCTCTCAATCATCCTCTCCACTTCTATAGCTAAGGAATCTATTTTGGCATCAGAAGAAGATGTGGAAGGTTCCTCTTTAATCGTGACTCTCCTTTCTATCCTCTGTCGTGCCCTTTTAGCCAACAGGTTGGCCTCTACACTTATTGCGCTTTTCTGCATGTCCTCCAGGGTGGTGGAGTTTCTTTCCCTTAATTGATACGATATATCAGCGTCAAAACCGTCAGGGAATTTTGTCAGTGCCAAACCTTGTGGGGGTTTAATATCAACTGGAATCATGTTGTACAGATTGTTGAAGTGGGTGTAGTAGTCTTGAACTGTCTCTCCTTGATTCCTTTTGATGTTTTCATATTCGGACAAGATCTGGAGAGGATTTTTCTTTACCTCCCATCTATCTAGAAAAATTCTTTGAAACGCTATAAGGTTGACCACTGAAGCAACATGTAAGCCTTTGTACCATTTCTTAACATCCCCAGTCAGACTCTGTGCAAAAAGTCTCATTTGAACGTCTCTTCATCCACTTCTTGCAAGTCAATATAGTCATTCATTTTATCAATGTGTTGTTGTGCGTTCAAGGGCCTTGTACAATCGAACTATGGGAGTCTCGTTTGATAGTCCTGGGGCATGTCGTGTAAATGTGAAACCAACACCAAGGGAGCATATCTAGCCACCATGATAGGTGGAGGGGGTGGGACAATAACCTAAATGATAGGTGGGGTGGTGGCAGAAAATGAGGAGGATGAGGAGCTAACTGGCACAGAGTGAGAAATTTGAGGTTTTGTAGTGGGAGATAGTACTTCAGGGTTTCGGGGTTGCAAGATGGCTGGATCTAAAACAATTTCAGTCAGAAAGCTATCAAATTTCATTCTAAACAGGCTTTGTTCAAAGATTGTGTCGAAGTCGAGATATTGAAGGGAAACAAGTTCCTCTGGAAGAGAAAGGGACCTGTGAAGGGGACTATGACTCCCTAAACCTTCTACAATGGTCTTCTTTTTGACCAACTGTTCTGGATTATTAGTTTCTATTGTAGGTTCTGGGTCTGGGTGGGATCGAGTATAAACTCTTTTAGGAGCCAGATTTTTTAATTTTTATATTTTAATATATTTGTATCTTTATGAATCCAAAATTACTATGTACAAGAATTTAACAACCTCTGAACATTATTCCTTTCNTGGAATCTGAACCAGAGTGATACATAAGTCCTTGATCAATATGATACATCTGACTTTGCTGGAGTCAAAAGAGTGTAAATCCTTGTAAGGTCTAGTGACCTCTAGTCCCAATTTTTCCATCACTACTTTAGGCATTAGGTTATGAGAAGCACCTGAATCTAACATAGCATTGTACAGAATCAGATCGTGTATATTAAGGCTAATGTAGAAAGGAGCGACAGTGCCAGTGTCAGTCTGACCATCAAATTCAGGACCAAAAAGGAGTTTACGTTGATCATCAGTAAGATTTACTGTGTCTGAATGATTTTTCGATCCAACGGTTAAGGCCTTCATGCCTATATTAGGCTCAATGCTCAGTGCTTTGATCAAATATGATCAGTAAGAGTCCTTACTCATCAACTCGGAAAGGGGAATGGGAATTTTCACTTTGGATAATTCCCCTTTGAAGATGAAAAGAGTATGTGCTCTGCTTTGGCTCAGTAATTCTGATTTGTCCACCATAGTTTTATGGGAAGAAGTATTTGGCCAGTTGGTTGATGAAACCTCAGTCTGTGTTGATCTTTGTAAAATGGTAGGGTTTCTTTTTGCTGGAGCTTCATCATTTCCTTTCTCAGGGATCTTCTTAGTAAAAGGCTCAGGGGATTTCTTGGTTTCGACTGTTTTCTTCATTTCGGTTACCTTTTTTGGGGAATTTTCATTTGGATTTTTACTTCACATATTGTACTGCCTGTGTACCTCCATAATGGCATTTTCAAATTCTTATTGTTCGGTCTCTTCGGCTTCCTCACTCACCTCTGTTTGAGAAAGAAGGAAAATTTCTTGCTCTTCCTGAGTAAGGAAAATGGCTTCATTATCATGAATACCCATGAGGTTTATGTGTGTGTCCTCTAATTCTTCAATTACCTCCTCACCCTCATAGGCATAATTTTTTTGTAGGGGTGGTCTGATATTTTGATCAGGACCCCTCTATTCTCTTTGATCCCTAGGATCTCTCTACCTAATTTGAGGAGGATTTCTTCTAAAGTTAGGATTCCGAATTTGAGGAGCAGGTTGGTTTTCTCTAGGAGGATTTGTTTCGGTTACAGTAAGTCTCTCAATCATCCTCTCCACTTCTATAGCTAAGGAATCTATTTTGGCATCAGAAGAAGATGTGGAAGGTTCCTCTTTAATCGTGACTCTCCTTTCTATCCTCTGTCGTGCCCTTTTAGCCAACAGGTTGGCCTCTACACTTATTGCGCTTTTCTGCATGTCCTCCAGGGTGGTGGAGTTTCTTTCCCTTAATTGATACGATATATCAGTGTCAAAACCGTCAGGGAATTTTATCAGTGCCAAACCTTGTGGGGGTTTAATATCAACTAGAATCGTGTTGTACAGATTGTTGAAGTGGGTGCAGTAGTCTTGAACTGTCTCTCCTTGATTCCTTCTGATGTTTTCGTATTCGGACAAGATCTGGAGAGGATTTTTCTTTACCTCCCATTTTTCTAGAAAAATTCTTTGAAATGCTATAAGGTTGATCACTGAAGCAGCATGTAAGCCTTTGTACCATTTCTTAACATCCCCAGTCAGACTCTGCACAAAAAGTCTCATTTGAACGTCTACTTCATCCACTTCTTGCAAGTCAATATAGTCATTCATTTTATCAACGTGTTGTTGTGCGTTCAAGGGCCTTGTACCATCGAACTATGGGAGTCTCGTTTGATAGTCCTGGGGCATGTCGTGTAAATGTGAAACCAACACCAAGGGAGAATATCTAGCTGCCATGATAGGTGGAGGGGGTGGGACAATAACCTAAATGATAGGTGGGGTGGTGGCAGAAAATGAGGAGGATGAGGAGCTAACTGGCACAGAGTGAGCAATTTGAGGTTTTGTAGTGGGAGATAGTACTTCAGGGTTTCGGGGTTGCAAGATGGCTGGATCTAAAACAGTTTCAGTCAGAAAGCTATCAAATTTCATTCTAAACAGGCTTTTTTCAAATATTGTGTCGAAATCGAGATCTTGAAGGGAAACAAGTTCCTCTGGAAGAGAAAGGGACCTGTGAAGGGGACTATGACTCCCTAAACCTTCTACAATGGTCTTCTTTTTGACCAACTGTTCTGGATTATTAGTTGATATTGTAGGTTCCGGGTCTGGGTGGGATCGAGTATAAACTCTTTTAGGAGCCAGATTTTTTAATTTTTATATTTTAATATATTTGTATCTTTATGAATCCAAAATTACTATGTACAATAATTTAACAACCTCTGAACATTATTCCTTTCTCAGATTTATAATTTTTTCAAAAATAAAATTTTCTTCTAAGGAAAAAGAAAACGTGGGGTTGAATTTTTGTTCTATTCCCTAGTGGAGTCGCCACTATGTTATCACTCTGTAAATTCCTAGAGGTTGTCAGAGTAGAACAAATTTACAAAAGGTAACTTTATCCAACCATTTCGAAACTAAAATATAGCCCTACCAATTTTAGAGAGGGATCTCTCTGTATGATTTCGCTATGTTTTAACTTCAAGATATTAGGGTAGTTAAACAAAATAAGATTGAAAAGGTTTGTTGTTGTTTTTGTTAAGTTGGCTGAATAAGGTCTACGCCTCCGTTGGGCTATGGGGTCTGTATTATAAAGATAGAAATCTAAACAAAAAATAAAAGATTCTTTTCATAGGGCAAGATAATGAATTCATTGGATTCTTTAGCAATAAAGTGATGAAAACCATAATAGATGAGAATATCAATTAAAGTAAAGAAGCATTTAAGAATTCCTTCATTGTAATATCAGAAATATAAACATTAAGATCTTTCAAAGATGGAAACAGGGTATACAAAGATAAATCCTCCCACATGCGCTACTTTTAAAAGATTAGATTAGAAAACAATATGACAATTGAGAGGGAAAAACATTTAACGTAGAAAAAAATAACATCACCAATGAACAACACGCGAGAATCCTGTGAAACGTCCCTTTGTATTACTGGAAGATCTCTGGACAAAATTACAGTCTTTCTAGCTTACAGAGCGTAAAGATCCACCCTCGGTACTTCAAAGTTTGAAGTATTTATAATCAAAATTACATATGATCCTATCATTAAAGATCAAGATGTGGAAAATCTAAATTTAGCTAACCAACTTAACAAGATACAAAAATTTAGGAAACTGTTTGATGATGTGTTGAAACTTCATGCTAATTTTTGGGGTGAACCGTTGGTGAGGCCTCTGCGTGACCTCGTTTGACTGGGTAGCTGACTAGGCTTAGACACCTCATCGCCTACTCGATAAGATTGCATAACTCTTCCCATCGAAGGTTACTAGGAACGCTCACTTTGAGAAATCTTCGATATACTTCATCCATCTTCGTATATTTGGCAAAAGTTGGCTTGATGATGAAAATGTATTGGATCTCATGCTGTATGTTGATGTCTGACTGGAAAGCTTCTAAAAACGCCTTGCCTATGATACTGCCCTGTATTCCCGAGAACTTCAAACTATCTTTAGCCACAGTGGCTAGCTTCTTTTTATAATCAGACAGTGTCATTAACTTTTTATTTATGACCCTTAAACCAAGGAGGCCTTTCTTCTGCAGAGCTTCAATTTTGCTGAAAAACATTTGCACTCCTATGTCCATAGCCTGAACCTTTTCCTCCAGTTGTATTATCAATTCTCTTTTGGTCATGACCCTCTTGACTTCAAGGATGGTTTCTGTCCTATCTTCAATTCTCAACTCCTCTAACTCTTCTCTAGTTTTTTAATTTAGGAATTTGATGATCTCAGTGGCTTCTGCGGGCATCTCTCCCAATTCTCCTCTTATCTTTTCAATCACCCACTTGCTTCTTTGCACCAGTTTGTTCTGCTCAAACATGATTTGTACCATAGGCCATATTTCATTTATGGATTTGGTGATATCCATCCAGACATTTTCCTTGACCTTAGCAAGTGTTTTGCCTGCCACTATTTGCTTTTGAAGCTGTTGTAATTCTTGTTTGAGCTTATCTGATGTTTGTTTTTCCTTGGAGTAGTTGGCTTGGTAAGAAGACTTGAGTTCCAGAAGGTTCACAACCTCCTTTTTAAGTATTCTAATCTCTGTCTCTTGAAAATTCATCTCCTCCATGGATTTTTCCAGTTCTATTGTCTTTTCCAGAGCTGTCAGTGGAGTTGCTGAGGGAATTTCTATTGCAGATGTTGTGCTTACTCCTGTGAGTGGAACTGTGCTTAATGGAATGACTTCCATGGGCTTTGATTGTTCCTTCTCTTTCAATAAATTTTCT
>JZKD02S1910599.1:60032-74055 GCA_000966675.3 Picea glauca
CAAATCGTGATAAAAAAAAATTGAAAAATAGTCATTGGAAAGCTAACACAATTCTTCACAAGTTTTGTTTTTACTGTAAAGTGAAATTCTAAATAAAAAAAATACTTTTATATGTAGGAAGTTGAATAACTTGTGAAAATACAATTTCTTTTCTCATAAAGAAAGCAAAAGTGTAACCCACCTTCATGATTTCACCTGGGATGATCGATTAATACACCCAAGACATAGAAGTACCTATGACATAGAGAGAATTGAACCAAGTATTGCGCAAGAAGAGGATAAATAAAGAATTCAGATTGAGTTCTTAGATAGGAGTGTATGCCATGGATAATGTCATCTTGGACTTATGATTGGATGCAAATTTTATTCCAAGAAAGATATCGGAGATGATGGGAAAACCAAAACTACTTTGGTCAACTATTCAGTTTAGATTGGAGAACTAGCATAAGATAATACCCATCTGGAGATGAGTAGAGTATTTATTAATATAGATGGAGTGCACAACATAGTTGACTTTGATTTCATTGAGATTTTGGATAACATTGAGCCGTATCCAACATTTTTCACATGGGATTGGGCCTTTGACAACCAAGAGATTATTAACTTAAAAAAGAGAGAAATTTTTTTTGAAGGAAGAGACTGAAAGGTCACTACACCATCAGACCCCATAGAGGAAACATGGTGTGTGGAAACCATGATAAAAGAATATGATAAACTATGTAATATGAAAACATGCATGGATAACTATAACAATCCCACTGTATATGGTGTACTTACTTGGAGAAGCATTATCTCTTGTGCATCATACCTGGAGGAAGGACTTGAACATTGTAAGCACTAGTTGCACAAAGTATCGACTATAAGATGTGCTCGCATTACTCGCACTTTGTGATGGATTGGAACAGAGATACGTAATACACAAGAATTTGATTTATTAACTAAGGTAAGTTCTTTTTTTTAAATATTTGAGTTATACATACCCAAAAAGAAAAGAATGTTGGCATTAGATGTTGCAATGAGAGAAACACTAGCGAGATTTTGGCTACACACAAGGAAGGGATAAAGGATTGGAAAAACTATGAAAGGATGATGCAGATCAGATCTGTAACATAAGAAATTACGATATATGAAACTTCTTGAATAATTTGAGATATGATACTACCTATCATGGACCTAAGAGTCTTTCCCAAAACTTTTCTTGTCACCGTCTACATTCATCCAGCACTACCTTTGGCTTGACCAATGAGCACTTACTACAACTAGACTAATCCTATTCACTTAAGGTATACCAATAAATTAACCTTAACATATAGTATATTAGATGCATAACTTAGTCTAAAAAAACCAAGATCACCCAACAATAGGCACATGTCCAACTAATGGCTTAAAACATCCCAACAATACGTGTACTTAGAAAATATTTCAACACTTAGGAAAAAAAAAGAAAAAAAATGAAGATAACATTCATCCAAGTAAAGAAACCACAATATGCAAGTATAGGTAGCACCCAATGTGTATTCCTAATTTTTTTTTATATAAATAAATGTATAATGTAGAAAAACATAGCATGACCTACTTCTTGTAGCTCATTTACAGAGTACAATTTCACAAGGACCAACTCCCTACAAGAACTATCAATCGAACCCCTGAATAAAAACTAGGCCTAAATCCTATAAGTCATGTCTTCTTCTTCTTCTCACTCAACCACTACAATTCACCTTACTATGCCAACCTCGAACATAGCACAAAATATAGATTTCTTTTACACGTGTGTGAATGACCAATACATCTTGTCCCTTCCCAAGAACCTTTGACGGATCCTCCTTTTGTATCAAAGTTTCCTTGCACTTGAAAGCCCCTTCACTCAAAGGAAGACCGAAGTAACACCCATCACCTTTTCTTCCTTCAATTCCTCAACATGTGCATCCATTATGTGCACTCATTGTACCTAATTTTTCCAAGTATGATTAGTAGTGTTCCCAATTGTACGTACATGTGCCCAAAGGTAACTCCAATGGATAAGGGAAGTGTATCCCCTTGTTTTTTCACATCCTACTTATGCACCCGAGGCATCCCAACTTATATAAAGGAAGTGTGTAATGGTTCACTACTATTCCCATTGATCAGGTGAGTAATGGTTGGCATTGCAACCTTCTGTAACAACTCACCCTTTGCACCCACCCACCTAGGTAGTGCGACTACTACCATCCTTAGGGGAGGGTCTCATATGTCATGTATATATAGTGGAATTTGTCTTGTTCTTTCCTTCTTTTAAGTTTCCTTGTAATCCACTCCATTTCCAATCATCAATGTGGACCCAATATACAATGTACTTCATGGTTATTATCACTACCACTAAGTCTTTGGATTTCTCGAGACTTTGGGTATGCACATATAACCCATGCACCCAAGGAGTCTCAATCATCTCTTGTGTATTATGGTTCAATTTTCGTGCTTAAATGACATCCAAGGAACTCCTTACCCTTCCTCCTATTATATGTCATCTCTCTAAATTGCAATGTGTTTCCACATACCTAGTCATTCTTACCCATGGCCAAAGGTTTTGCATATGCAAGTTGAGGAATTTCTACCCATGAATCCATGAGCCAAGGAAAGCCTAGGAATAAGTACAAAGTACTCTTACTCTTAGAAAGAATTGAAAGATGTGGAGTGGATGATAGGACACATTTACCAAAGTAACACAAGTGACATTTTAATAAAATGTGAAATGTAGAGTGTTAAGATATTTAAGGAATGAAAGAGACATTGTTGGCTAAGAGGCGACAAAATTGAGATAAAATACTATATCAATTTGGTTGTTGCATTAAGAAGAGAATAAAATAAATTCTAAAATTATGCATACAGTAGAATATAATAGAAATAATTAATCTCTCTTGCTACTTTTCTAGGTTTGTATATAAAGAAAAAAATTTAAAGTTCAAGGAGAAAATTCCTAAGCAATAATTAAACATTGTGATCCATTCCATTAATATACCATTAATATAGACAAAGGCCATTACTATAGACAAAGGCTATTGGTTGAATGGATATCCTATAAATTTCAAAATTAGATTATATGAGATTCTCAATGAGGATTTACTTTATGTGGTAAAACAAAGAAGACAATGAAGAAAAATCTTGGAGTTTTCCATTCAACCTTTTCAACCATGATTCCTAAAGGGGATGCTCCATGCATCTTTGATGAAATCAACGGTACATTCTTAGTAGGACAATTATTCATGATGTTAGCAGGGTTTAAGAGAAACTATATTCTGTTAAGGTATAAAAGTTATGGTCTTCATAATCAAATTAGAATTTTTCATAATCAAATTAGAATTTTACAAGAAATATGACAATGTGAGTTGGTTTTACTTGCGTTTCATGATGGTCTATGTAAGATTAGATTAAGGTTTGTAACCTTTCTAAATTCTTTCTTTTGTATACCTTTTTGTGTAAATTAATTTTTTTTTAAGTAATTAATTAGTTATTTATTAATATTTTTTTATAGTTTAGTAATGATTATATAAGAAATTTAAATATTTATTTAAATGTTTTAATGTTTATGGTACATATATATAAGGTTTTAAGAAAGTTAGTTATTTATTAATATTTTTTTATAGTTTAGTAATGATTATATAAGAGATTTAAATATTTATTTAAATGTTTTAATGTTTATGGTACATATATATAAGTGGTTTTAAGAAAGATTTCAATATCTATTTAAAGGTTTTAATGTTTATAGTAAAGCTATATGTATATAAAAAATTATTTATATATATTTGTAACAGTGTTCAAATAGTTAGAAGAGGTTTTGAGTTGGTATTTTCTTTTTCATAAAATATTAAAATTTATTGAAATTTATTAAATGGTTAAAATTTTTAGAACACTAAAGAAAATATATTGAATGTGAGTTTAAATATTGATTTAATTTTTTTAAAATAATTGAAATTTGTGATAAGGATAGCCTTCTCATTTATTAACTAATTTCATTTTGAAAAAAGTGACCCTTAGTTATTTAGATCATAAAAATTACCTTATTCAATAAAAGGCCATCCAAATACTCACATTCAAGTCTGTGTCAACTTTACAACAACAAAATAACCTCATAAACATTTTCTCTCCATTCTCAAGGCTGGCAGAGCCGAGAGATACAGTTTTTTCATTCTTTGATACTAAATATTTTTCCTATATTTCAATGTCAACCACCAACTTTTAACAATTTATTCCAACTAATCTTTCTAGAATAATAGTCAAAATTTATCCAAAAAACTTGGAAAAAGAAAATGCACTTTTTTTTGAGATTTGACTGAGAGTTATTTATTTAAAAAAAAAAAATATGATTTAAAGGCTTACCCGAATAAAAGCATTGGTATGAGGAAAAAGTTGTTTCTGTTCTCAATATCGAATGTAAGGAGAGATTTCATAGTTTTGGGTGAAAAACACCAAATTTTAACAATTTATTCCAACTAATCTTTTTACAATAATAGTCAAAATTTATCCAAAAAACTTGGAAAAAGAAAATGCACTTCCTTTTCAGGTTTGATTGAGAGTTATTTATTTAGAAAAAAAATCTGATTTAAAGGCTTACCCGAATAAAAGCATTGGTATGAGGAAAAAGTTGTTTCTGTTCTCAATATCGAATGTAAGGAGAGTTTGGCACAGGATTGGGTGGAAAACTGATTTGATAGAAAATAAAGTATTGATTAAAATCTCAAAAAAAAAAAAGTATGCATACCATGTAGATAAATAATTCATTTTTCCATGGAAAACTGATTTAACTGTATAGAAAGAATCGGCTACAATCTGCAAAAGTACTAACAAAAATGTCTACCATTTAAATAAATAACTCATTTTGACAAGAAAAGCTAGTTTCAATTACATATTGAAAAAATATACAACGCATGTAAATATGAACATTTACACTTACAATGTCCCGGCATTTACATTTCTCTACGCAAAAGTAGAACTCCAAAAACTTTGTAGGTATATAAACTGCGTGATAAACTGTTCATCTATTCAAAATTTATTGATTGATTGGACGGGATTTATTGTGGAAATGAATCGAATTCTGGAAGACTTTGAGTATGCAATTTCGTAGTATTTAAGGTACAAACTTTAATGACAACCATTCACCACTTCCCCACCTGATATTGTTGGTTTCTTTGTCACCCTGAAAACTACTGTTGCACTTGGACTTGAGGTTCCGTCGGATGCAAAGGAAACAACTCCAGCAATTCGTCTTTTTCTTCATGGTCCTGGGCATCTGAACAATTCATCATAACATTTTTTCCGCGACGGTCTGTAAAATGATGCACCCATCGATCATTTCTACCTGCTGCTTTCCTCCACGTGTTGTGTGTGAAATAACCGGGCTCAGAGAAGGTTTCAATTCCAACAGATTGTAAATGGTGTTTCCATTGCAAATCAATTGGTAACAACTTTTGTGCTGACGTACCGGACGCTGATTCTGGTGAATTTGTGTCTCCCTATACCATAATAGAAAAAACGTCGACAATCAATCACAGAGTGAACGACGTCTGTGAAACCTAGATGTAACAGTAAAAAAAGATTAGAATAACAAACTTGCCATTAAATTCTCTTTACCTGTGCTGAAAACTCGGCCATGCCCTTTGAAGAATCACGATAGTGCGATCAGCTGCATATAGACAGACATGGCTAGTGGATAAGAATACAACTAAGTTGGAAACGCCTTAGACTATTAAAAAACGAAGCAAGTACAGTTTACCCTTAGTTGGAGAAGAAGGGGTTTGACCCTCCAAGTTTTTGACAGAATCTTTGTCATTCAGACCCCAAGGTGTTGATTTAAATCGAGACTGCGGCATTTGACGTGCTTCCTTTTTCTGTTTCCTTTTGTTTGACAAAATGTGAAGCAGAGAATTTAGAAAATGGAAAGCAAGAAGATGAGCAGAGGACAGCTGGCCAGGACAGTGTATAGTCACATACTGTTGAGGTTACAGATATATTTAATACTCCCTCTTAAACTCAACAGTTACAAACATCAACATCGATAATGCCTAAGTGTTGTCTCTAAAATCAAAAACGGATTTTGCTAGTGGCTTTGCAAAACTATCTGCGAGCTAGCCATAGAATTGAAGTACTATGTCACCATTATTGACTAGCTTGCGTATCAAGTGAAAACGAGTGTCAATATGCTTTCTTTTCTTGTGAAACACACAATTTTTGGATAGAGCAGTTGCTGAGGTGTTGTCACAAAAGATATGAGTTGGATCATTTTCTATATGTGACATATCATTCAATATTATTCTCAGCCACACAACTTGACAGAAAGTTGAGGTAACAGTGACATACTCTTCCTCTACAAAAGATATTGATACAATGGGTTGCTTCTTGGATGCCCATGAAATCATGTTCGTGCCCAGGTGAAAAACATGTCCTGAGGTGTTTTTCCTGTCATCTAGGCTTCATGCAAAATCATTGTCCATGTAACCAGAGAGATGATTATTATCATCATACTGAGTGTACCATAAGCCAAAATTGAGTGTGCTTGCAACATATCTCATAGTCATTTTCGCCATCTTCCACTGGGAATCTTTGGGGGATTCCATGAACCTGGAAACAAGGTTGGCTGCATATATAATATCAGGCCTAGTTGTTGTAAGATACAACAACTGCCTACTAAACTTTTGTATAGGGTAGGGTCCACTATAGGGCCTTCATCTTTCTTGCTCAATTTTGTGCCTAGGGGTATAGGATTTTCTGTTGGATTATAGTCTTCCATGTGGAATCTTTTGATGATGTCTGCTACATACTTTTGCTGATAGACAAAAATGCCTTTGGTTGATTGGTCAACCTCAATCCCCAGGAAATATTTCATGATGCCAAGATATGTCATCTCAAACGCAGATTGCATGGCATGTTTAAAACTTGTTTACTCAAGATTTTCGGTATATATCGTGTCATAAACATATAAACATACGATCATAATTTTACCGTGCTGATCAGTTTTGGTGTAAAGACTTGGCTCATTTTGGCTTCTGCTAAAACCACTCTTGATCAGGTAATTATTAATTCTATTGTACCACGCTCTTGGATCTTGATCAGTTTCTTTGAGATTGGATTGTAGAGCCTGTAATCTTTTGATGTTTCACTATAGCCATTAAAGATGCATTTCTCACTTCTATCATCTAGTTTCCTCCTTAATTCGGAAAGTATGTGAGCGTATGCTATGCATCCAAATGTCTTGAGATGAGCAATATTTCGCTTTGTTCCACTCCATGCTTCTTGAGGGACCTTCATCTTGAGACTGGTGTTTGGAGATCTATTCAGGAGATAAGCTGAGCATGCTACTTCTTTAGCCCAAAATGTATTTGACATATATTTCTCTTTGAGAAGGCTTCTTGCCATGTTTATTATTGTCTGATTTTTCCTTTCAGCGACTCCATTTTGTTGTGGAGTATACCTAGTTGTAGTTTGCATGATGATGCCTTGTGATTTGCAGAAATTTGCAAATTCTTTGGAGCTGTATTCTCCTCCTCCATTTGACTTGAGAGCTTTTACATATTTTCCACTTTGTTTTTTGGCTCCAACTTTGAATTCTTTGAACTTTGCAAAAATTTCAGACTTGCGTCTAAGAAAATAGATCCAAATTTTCTTGCTAAAGTCATCAATAAACATTTTAAAATAAACGCTACCACCTATTGACTCTATTTGCATTGGTCCACATAGATTAGTGTGAACTAGCTCTAAGTGTTGTTTGGCTTGAGTGGAGGATTGTGGAAAACTAGTTCTCTTATGTTTTCCAAGAATGTAAGACTCACATGGGCAATTTTTCTCTTTGAAGACAGGTAGACCTTTGACCATGGAGTGCTTATGTAGAAGACTTAGACTTTGAAAGGGTAGATGTCCAAATATTGTATGCCAAACCATAGTTTCATTGGGGGTGGATTCACTTTGTGCATATGATTGGATTAGATTTGCAGTTTTGAGGGTTAGGGGAAACATTCTATTCTTGGTCATGTGTATTTCAAAAATCAATTTTCTGCAAGGGGTTTTGTCATATATGCTACATGACTCTCCTTCAGAAAATACATTATAGCTATGTTCAATTAGTTGTCCTACACTTAACAAATTATGTGTCAGATTTGGAACATGATAGATATTGTGTATGTCTTTCTTTACATTTTGTTTAGTAAGAATAGGGACAGTTCCTTTTCCTTGAACTTTGACTAAAGAATCATTTCCAAGTGTAATATTAGACGAAATTGAAGAATAAATGCATGAGTAAATCTTTGTACCTGTCATGTGATTTCCACGTCCATTGTCCAACAACCAAAGATCTTTATGTTGTTTTTCAGTCTTGTGGCATGAGAGAAACATACCATCTGAGATTTATCCTTCATGATTTGAGACATGTGCTATGTCTGAGAGTTGATCTTCTTGCTTCTTCCGGAATTCAGATTCATAGTGCCCGAACTTCTTACAGTAATAGCATTGTAATCTTGGTTTGTCATTTGATCTTCTCCCTCTGCCTCTTTGAGGTTGGAAGTTTTGATTTTGGTTCTCTTGTCTATGACCTTCGAAATTATGATTTTGGTTATGTTGTGTGTGACCTTCACTTGAGTGATGGTTACTTGGAATTCTCCCTCTTCCTCAATGACCTATGCCTCTTTCTCTTCCTCTCTCTTTGCTGAAGGAAAATTGAGTCTTGAAGGCATTAGCTGTTGAATCATCTTCGAGATGTAGTCTAGACTCATGTGTCAATAGAGAGCCCATTAATTCGTCCGTTGAAAAATTTGACAGATTCTTGGATTCAAGGATAGCTGTAACAACCATTTTGAATTTCTTTGGTAAACTTATAAGGACTTTCTCAACAATTTTTTGATCAGGGATGGCTTTAGTAGTCAATCTGATCTAGTTTACAATTCCCACGACTCTGGTCATAAATTGATCAATCTTTTCATATTCTGTCATTTTTAATGTCTCGAAATGCGTCCTCAAGGTCTACAGTTTGACTGTTTTGACCATGTCATTTCCTTGGTAGGTTGATTTAAGGATGTCCTAGGCCAGTTTAGAAGTAACAATACCTATGATTTTTTAGAAAATCAAGTCATCCAGTGAGTTTTGAATCCAAAATTTTGCCTTATTCTCTTTGCTCCTTTGTGTTGCTTGAGTAGTTCTTTGTTGGGTGGTCATGGTAGCAAGGTTTGTTGGATCTGGTTCCACACATCGAAGATCACTAGATCCCAACACTCTTGAGATTGCAAAAAGGATCTCATTCTAAGAGACCAAAACTTATAGTTCTTTCCAAGAAGAATCAATCCTTGAGTTGGTCCTAAATTACTAGACGTGGCCATCTTAAAAAAAATTAGCAAGAAAATTATTAGAGTTTTACGTGCTTACCTGTTTTCTATGCCAAAACCAGGTCCATGAAATCCTTTGTGTGACTTCGTGCCGAAAAACATGGGGTAGACCACTTCTCTAGCTTCGATCTGGCTGGATTTGACTATCTGAGCGCGATATCTATGGATTCAAAGATCTTAGCTCTGTTCTTTAGCAATTGTAGCTCCTCTAATGGTGGAATCAGGATATATGAGTTTACTCGAGAGCCAAAATAAATTTACAGTTCAACTTCTCACGTGACCGGGGGCTAAAAACCAGATGCTTCGGGTCTTCGGTCGTTGGGACTTAAGATGTGTGAAGGTCTCAATTTCTCTGAATAGCCGAATTATCGAATAAGGTATGTGTTTCAAAGATCAAGAATCCTCATTGAATTGAGATCAAATGGTCCACAATTACATCGAGACTTCGTGCCTTGGATCCTTCGGGCCTCTGGGCGATATTCCTTTCTTCCCTTGCAATCTTTCGAACTCGCAAACTTCCAAACATGGGGAAGAGATCGACAGTCTCAATTACCTATCTAGATCTATGACTCAGAGTTATTTATGGAGTTCAGACTTCTGGGATGTATCACCTCTTTTAATCAAAAAAGTCACGAAGTGCCAAGGTGGAAAACTATCTCTAGAGGTGTAGATCCAACGATCCTTAGGCCTCTGCAACGAACGACAAAGATATTCTTCAGAACTCCGGTGTTCTTGAGTTTTTGACTGCTAAGACACGTTGACGTTCAGAGTGGGAATCTCTGAATTGTCAGATATGGCACCATGTGTCTTCGTTGATGGATGGTCGAGATGAACTCCCAGCTTTGGGCCTTCGAAATTTCTGGCTTCTTGTATCCATCTTTCTTCTGAAGTGTGCGATTGTGTGACGCATGTCCCTTCTAGCATCAACAAACCAGATCTACTTCATGCCTTGTGCCTTCGGATCTTTGATCACCTTCTTTTGTTGTTTCCCTCGAACAATGAACCAGCAAAGCACTGATCGTCGGAGACAGCAAAGCACTGATCCTGAAGAAAGAATTTCACAAATTGTTTAGTATGCAAAATAATTTCAGGAATTCTTTAAATACTCATGAGTCTTTAAGCATTGTGTCCTTCTGCAGCTCAGCTTCCTCACGCTTTGTTGTCTCCAATGATCTTTTGAGCGTATTATGGATTGCGTACTGTTCTCCAATCTCTCTGAAGAATCTTGTGTCCCATGCTCTCGTAGACAGTCTAAACTTTAGGCTTCATAGGATTGGGCTGCTCTCCAGACTGTGTGAAGAGGCTTATGTCTGAAGCTCTGATACCATGACAAAATGTGAAGCAGAGAATATAGAAAATGGAAAACAAGAAGATCAACACAGCGTAATAGCATTGAGAGTATTATTGAGTATATTGCTGAGCCAAATAGATTCGAGCAAATCAAGAAACAAAACAAGAGATCCTCACTAACTCGTATAGCTGGCAGTCACATACTATTGAGGTTACAGATATATTTAACATTGTAAATAATGTTTAACAGATATATAATGTTTGAGTAAATTGGTAAAGTCATCTATGAGAGAGGGACTACGGTTACGATGCCCTTCTTTAAAGAGTTGTTCCAAAATCTCTTTGTCTTTCGATGGGCTGCCTACGGGACCATGCAATCTCTTCTTTTCTTTCCATGGAACCTACAGATTATGGAGAGTTGGTGTTGCAGATAGCACAGATTTGTCTTTCTGCGGTGAATATATATTGTTGTCCTCTTTGTGTACGGAGGATCCCATCTTCAGGTATGGTGTACTTCCTCTATGAGTGACTGAGCAACTCAGAAACCCTAGTTCTCAGAGAGCGAATACCCTAGTGTAAAAAATACAACGAATTTCAACAATCTCGTGGTGTTGTTCACTGCGGAGAAGGATCGATTGATTAATTTGCATAAATAGTATCAAAGATATATTACCCACATCGGACAGAATGATTGAAGAATTTGCTTCCATAATTACCGGCGTCAATTTGGAATTCACCTTTTTTAATTGTGGTATTCGGACCCTCTATCACAAAATCGTGTTATAGAGAAAAGCCATGAAAACAAATTCAGGTATGAGATTGCGTAAACCAATAAGTATGGAATGATGTAAAACCGTGGATAGGAAACTAAAAATTACCATTTGAATCTATCTAACTGATCTAACTGATTAATTGTAAAATATGGGGTTTAAATTCATTATTTAAGTTGATTAATTTTTGGAAATGGAAACTAAGCAGACCCCATATGTTGTCATGTATACCCCATATGTTGGGAGAAATATCCGCGTGCTTTACAGTTAAGCATGCCCCATATGTTGTCATGTTTACATAATGTTAAATTAAAAAATAATAAGGAAAAATAAATAATGAAAAAAATATAAGTTTTAAAGTCTCCTCCATTACACATACATGTTTTAGAGTGCAAAATCCAAGGAAATGTTTGCACATAGATTTAATCCCTGTGGACACTTGATAGATCGTGAACCTAGGCTAGCTTATTTCATTTTAAGAAACAATATGAAATATCAAATGAAAAAACAAAGTAAAAGTTATTATCATTGTGGTTGGTGTCATGTGCCATAGATCCAACTTGACTTGGAGCACCCAAGTCACCAGTGGAGTTGCAACATTTCATTTAGGAAGCTAGACTAAACGGAAATTAATTTTTCTAGACTAAGACTCACTCAAGACACATCCATACACTGCCTTGAGTGAATGTGCCAAATACACTTTCATTCTTTACTTAAACAATTACACATTTCTCATACTTAACCAATTATGCAACCATTCTACACAAGAAGAGACAAGTATGGTTGGGCAGAAAAAATTGTGCCTAACACTTGCATAAGTCTTCTACTATACACATGTTGTTACAATTCTTTACAAAGAGGATCTTGCATCTCAATACTTAGACATACAAGAACTTGACTAAGTCACATCCTCACTTCCCTACTTACTCATACACCCAAGTCTCCCTATCACAACCTAATTCATAGTCTTCTCCCTCTCGCGTTCACTACCCTATGAACCTCCATGACTCTCTGTCATGCTTCCTACCCAAGACACCCCAACAACGGACTAAGTGAAGCCTTCACACTTCACCTTCATCTTCGTTCCACTTCATCACTCTCCAGCTCGAGTTGTGATAATTAGGTGTGATGCATCTAGCTCATGCACCTTATTCTCTTTATATGTACTCCAACCTTTTCCTTCACAAATCGTTAGATCCTTTAGGTGTTGTGCCCCTTCACGGACCAATTTTCCCAAATGAATCGATGCACCCCTTCATGGACCTATGTGGCGGTCTAACTTGTGTTCTCATGAACTATCGTGTCCTTTCAGACTGGCACATTCCTCACGCCAACGGACCCCACCCTCTTTGGCACAGCCTTGCCTTGTGCGTTTCCTTGAACCCACCAATGTGACTATTAGTGGGTGTTCCAATGGGGTCATCCAACCTATCCAATCTTCCCATGCTCCCAAGAGCAGGTGGGTCCACTCCTTGAGCATACATAAAAATTGCCACTTTCTTTCCCAAACACAGCCCATATCCTCATCCTTTGTCACAAAGAAAATGAGGCATGTGTTTCCTTGGGTCTACAGCTCAACATGGTGCGCCTAAGTTTCTCTTATTCACACCTATAGTACTTTGTTTTCCCAACCGATTGCATCTTCCTTGTGCTCTCTACCCGACTCATCTCCAAATCCACCCAAGAAGCGTCTGCACTCGGTGGGTAGCATGAAATGCCTTACATCCTCCCCCACCTAAAGTCTTCCTCTTATTGAAACCAAGCCTCATGGAAACCACAAGTTTCATCCATCACAACCAAGCCTCATGGAAACCACAAATTTCATGTCAAATCGAAACCACATGTTTCATTTCAAATGGAAACCAAAATTTGCTGCAAAGTGGAAACCCCGAGTTTACACAAATCAACCCATCTACAGTGTATCTAACTCTGCATGATCTATTGCTTGATTGAATGAGGTTGGTTCAGCCAATTCGAAGGATGAATTTCATCAAAAATTGTTGCACTATCCTTTCGTGATGTTTTTACATTGATGGTGTCTTGCTCTACTACTGGTTTTGATGCCCACTACAATTGAATATTGCCCACTATTCACGACCTAGAACCACGATCATTCTACAACCACCTCATCCATGCTTTTTCTCATTGACATCCTTCATGCCTTGGAATAATTCGGTAGCTAGTCCAAATTTCATCCAAAACTCATGAGAATGTACTCCCCACCCCCAAACATAGTCACTTTTTTATGCACTTCCATCACTTTGTCGAACCTCAAAGACTAAGGAAAAGTTATGCACCTTCCTGTTGGATGCCTAGTCGCCTCACTAACCTAGCACGCTAATTTGTTTTCAATCCACCTCATGGCAACCCAAATCACCAACTATTGTCTTCACTATGTTGAGGTTTCCTCCCTCCAAAACGCACACACCACATTACCTTCCTCTCAACAATGCATATCTGCAAGTCTACAAAAGCACCTATTTTCAAGGCACTGAAGGCCACGTTGTTTGCTTCTTGGTAGTCCATCAACTCTTTGTCTTCTGATTGACTAGAATGTACCTAATAGCTTCCACCTAGGATATTGGTGTACATAGTGTTAGACTTGTGTTGTGTGTGCAAGTA
>JZKD02S1910610.1:0-11602 GCA_000966675.3 Picea glauca
ATTAATTAATAATTAGTAATTAAGTTAGTTTGTAATTAGGTTAGTGTTTTAGAATTAAACATTAATTAAAAAGAGTAAATAAAAATAATACATATAATAAAAACAAAAAAAACAATAATATAAAACAATTAAATAAATTCATATTAAATAAAACACAAAATATTAAATACAAAATATAATAAAAATAAAACAAACCAAATAAAACATAAATTAAATATAAATAAACATATAGAAAATAAAACAATAAAACAAAATTAAAAAACAAAAAATCAAAAAGCCAAACGAATTAACAAAATTAAAAAATATCCTAAGTTTACTACCCACCCTTTTCCCTTATAACTTGGACCCCCACCCTTACGTCACCCAACCAAAAGGGGCTCCGATATCCAAAACTACCCAAGACACGTGTCACCGTATGGTGAAATTGGACCCCCCTCCCAATACCACTTACTACTCCAGGGGTCCAAAAACCACCTTTCCTCCTCCAAAACCACCTTCCCAAAAATAAAAACGGTTTTTGGCGCAGTTCAACACTTCATCTTCCGAGAGTTATTACGGAAAAACGGGAATGGATTTTGAAAATCCGAGAGAGGTTTTCGTTCATTACAATCTGAATAACAATAACCTCTCCCATAATTTACACAGGTATCATCAGTTGGGATAATTGAAGACATCTCCGAGCCCTATGTTTCAGGATTACATTTTTTCCTATTTTGGTCATGATTTTTCGGGAGGTGTTACGGAGAGGTGGAGATGTATTTGGAAAAACAAAAGAGGGATTTTCCCATAATGAACTCATATACAAAAAAATCTTCCATTTTTCACACATATGTCATATTTTGGAAGATACAAATGTCTGATTTGACCCCTTTTTCCAACAATTCGACCTATCTTTCATGGTAGACAGTTCAAGATTTTCAGGGATTTGTTTCTATTTTTGGCCAGGTTGTTGAATTCGACCTCCTAAGCCTAGGGGAGAGTATTTTATAGAATTTTTTGTAATGTAAATGTGTTAGAGGGGRATGTTGTRGAATTGAAATCTGAGAAGAATATTGTATAAGAAAACTTGGCTGGAACTAATAGACAAAATTTGTAGCTACTATTTTGGGATTCCCGTGGTATGTGCTTTAGCGGTGTTTTTTCTTCTGTGATCCTATGTTTGAATATATTGTGATTTTCCATTACATTTCCATGGTTCATGTGATTGTTTTCTTAAGTGATAAACATAATTCATTACTTCAATGCTCTGTTTTGGAGAAGCTTCACATTTATGTTCATTTTCTTATGATATAAACGAATTCATGAGACCATGCTCGTTTGAAACCTTATCTATCTCCCATATACACAATGACAAGCCCAAAGTGATAAAATGTGTGCCTATCTTGCCCCATTATACATTTTCAAATATGATCTTCTAAGCCCAAACCTAAAGCCAACATCCAACAAACCATCAATCAATCAAAGAACCTTTGTACAGTAATAACTAGCCTAAAATTCCCAACAAACATAGCTATATCAAACAGAGATAGCCTTCTCTGAGTTTTGGAGGGATAGATCCAAGAATCCCAGTGGTTCAATGTTACCTCTATGACTGCCTCCAGAGCCTTGGGAAAATTACAAAGTGCTAACATGGTAGATCCCACATTAAGATATTCACCCGTTCAACTAAAACTAGCAAACCAACAGAGAGTCCTACCAATTGGTAGACTGAAAGGAGTGACAATAGACCTGGATGGAGTGCGCACTAAAGCAGACTTCGAAGTGATTGAAATAGTGTACGACACAACACCATATCCAACATTACTTGGCATGGATTGGGCGTTTGATAACCAGACCATAATCAATTTAAGGACACAAAAAATGACATTTGAATTAGGGGAATACAGGGTCATTGCACCATTGGACCCATCAGAAGGGGAGAGGTATGTAGAACCTACCTATTTATACTTGGAGGAAATCAACCAGTTGTACAAAACAATTGCGCATGATGAGGATTACGTAAACCCAACTGCAGATGGGATACTCAATTGGCAGAGCATTAATTCATGTGTGATAGACTCAAATACAAGTTTAGATAACTGACAACAAAGTCTACACGAATTTTCCACAAGAAGGTGTGCAAGAATAGACTGTGCAGTAAGATGGGTAGGCACAAAGATAAAGAAACTACCCAGTTTCCATGGAGTGAATGATCTATGAGCATTCTTGGCACAATATGAGGATGAAGTGGTAGAAAATAAAAGACTCTTAGAACTCAAGGCCACACCTGCAAGATGGTGGGGTGCATACAAAGAAAAAATCAAAGATTGGTACCAATGTAAGCGGTTACTGCATATAAGGTTTGGCATAGAACAAAAATGCAACAAGAAGCATAAGTACGATGGACAAGGAGCACCAGCAGAACATTCAGAGAAGTGTAGAGTGTTGTGGAAAATGACACCCCCAGAAGAATGGCCTCATCATTTTTTACACACATTAGAAGGCATACCATCGAACTGGTATACAGACCAGGAACTGCACAGAGGAACTTCGAACTGGACAATACTACAACATAATTTTATAGTCACTTTCTTATTCAAGCATAAGAACCCCAACATATATGTAACACTTAAACAAATACGAGGAGTAATATTCATTAAGGAACCAGAAGTCAATCTCATACAAGAAGAACAACAACAGAATAGACAGGCAGTAAAAGAACTATTTTCATGTTGCCATGTGCAGGAAGAACCACCAGATGAAGACGATCCATGTGATATTCATATTGAGGAATCATAAGGTGAAAGAGAAGTGGAAGGTCCACCTCTAGAATCAAAATTAATTCCTACGCCGATAAAGGTAAAGAAATTCAAAATTGGGACAGTTGAGAATCCCAAAATGGCCATCATTGGAGACTACTGGGATGAGTAAACAGTAGAAAGTATAACAAATTTACTGCATGAGTACAATGATCTGTTCCCCACAACATTTACATAAATGAAGGGTATAGCGGGAGAGCTAGGAGAAATGAAGATACTAATCAGAGATGAAGCAAGGCCAATCAGACAATGACAATACAGACTTAACCCGATATATAAGAAGAAAGTTAAAGCTGAGATTGATAGAATGCTTGAATCTGGAATCATAGAACCTGTGGATGAATCGGAATGGATAAGCTCGATGGTAGTTCAGGAGAAAAAACAAGGTGGGATAAGAATATGTGTCGACTTGAGGAAGTTGAATGATGCATGCCTACATGACCCGTTCCCTACATCTTTCACGAATGAAGTGTTAGAGAACGTAGGACACAAAGTTTACTCATTTATTGATGGATTCTTAGGATACCACTAGATCAAGATAGCATAGGAAGATAGATACAAGACTACATTTTCTATAGAATGGAGATCCTACCAGTACATAGTCATGTCGTTTGGACTGAAGAATGCACCAGTGATATTTTCCAGAGTAGTCATCGCTGCATTTAAAGAATTTATCCACTAGTTTTTAGAGGTATACTTGAACGATTGGATATTCTATACTTTATTGAAAGACCATATAGAGGTCTTGTGGCTAATGTTAGAAATATGCAAAAAGTTCCAGATATCATTAAACATAAAAACATGTATATTCGAAACATCGTTTTGGATACTATTGGGCCATATAGTATGCAAACAAGGCTTACTAGTAGATCCTGCAAAGATCGCAGTAATTTTTAACTTACCACCACCAAAGACAGTCCATCAACTAAGAGCGACACTGGGAAACACATGATACTATAGAAATTTTATTAAAGGGTATGTGTAGATTACCGTGCCAATGGAGAAACTGTTAAGGAAAGATACAAAGTTTCAGTGGAATGAAGACTATCAACACAGTTTGGATATGCTGAAAGAAAATATGGTCATCGCACCAATACTAGTATTTCTAGACTGGGAGAAGACATTCCATGTACATGTAGATGCATCAGCCATATCACTTGGAGCTATCTTGGCGCAGCCATGAGCGGGAGATTTGGATCACCCTATAGCATTTGCAAGCAGAAATCTATCAGAATCAGAACAAAACTATAACACTATAGAGAGGGAAGGCCTAACTATGGTCTATGCACTGTAGAAATTCAGACACTACTTATTGGGAAAACATTTTAAGATGTTCACAAATCACTCAACCCTTAAATACCTAGTCAACAAGCTAGTGTTGGGGGGGAGAATCTGTCGATGGTTATTAATGTTTCAAGAGTTTGATTTTGAAGTAATAGTCAAGCCAAGAAATATGAATGTAGGACCTGACCACTTATCAAGGGTCACAAATGGAGAAGACCTACAAATTTAAAGGACAACTTTTTGGACACACAATTATTTTCAGTCCATATCGCCAATGAATACTTTGCAGATATCATCCAGTACTTGTGTATAGGCACTGCACCACAGGAATATAACACCACACAGAAGAAGAACCTAGTAGTCCAGGTTGCAGACTATCAGCTGATCACAAGACACTTATAAAAAATGAATGCAGATAGCATCTTGTGAAGATATGTGCTAGAACATGAAAGACCAAGGATTTTAGAAAAATCCCACGAGGGAATAGTAGGAGGACATTACATAGGAAAATTTACCACATAGAAGTTATTGCGTGTAGGACTATGGTGTCCGACCATTCACAGAGACTTGAAAGAGTACTGCTGAAGATGCGATGTTTTTCAGAGTGTTGGTAAACCCAATAGAATGGACAAGATGCCATTACGACCATAGGTAATGTTGCAAGTATTCGAAAAATGGGTAATCCAATTTGTGGGACCAATCAACCCACTAGCCAAAAGAATAGGATCAAGTTACATTATCACTACAACTGAATACCTGACAATATGGCTGGAAGCAAAACTTGTCAAGGATTGCAGTGAAGAAACAACAACACACTTTCTATTTGAACAAGTAATCACTAGGTTTGGTTTCCCAAGAATTTTTATGAGCGACCAAGGCACTCACTTCATTAACAACACTATTAAGGCTATGACTGAAGATTTTGAAGTCCACCATCAAAAGAGCACACCATATCACCCACAAGAAAATGGAACAATAGAACCATTTAACAAAATCCTTGAGAATGCACTGAAAAATATATGCAATGTCAACAGGGATGATTGGGACCTCAAACTACCAGCAATATTGTGGACATACAAGACCACATGCAAGAAGGTGACAGGGCATGTTGGCACTTGACCAAGTTTTGAGAACCCTTGGTCATGTTTGACATATTTTTGGGACTTCGACACGCTGTCGAAGGCGGAGCGCAAGTCAAAGCAGAGATCGTGGGATCTCAGCCCCCTTTTAGGGATTTTTGGGTTTTGGGATAATGTAACGGGTATGGGGATGTCGACCCATGTTTTTACCCATGTTTAGGACCATTTTTTAATTTATAAATAGAATGTTAGGAGATGTAGGAAGTAGTTTGATCTATGTGATCGAAGGTAACACAAGTGTGTAATGCTAAGTGCTAAGTGTTATCACACTAAATTGCCTTGAGTCTTTTACTTTGTTTTTATCCTTTTTTAAGCCTTAGATTTTTTTTTTTTTTTTAAGTTTCATCCCTTTAAAGTTTATGTTTGGTAGAACCCCTTAGATGATTAAAGTTTTGATTCATAGCTCTAGTTTGATCCTCAAATTGATTTTTGGTCTTAGAACCATTTTAGCTCATGACTTAATTTTTGGTTCCCTTCATGACTTGTCCCTAGGTCGATCCCTCCCATGACTAGACTGATGTGATATACCTTTCTCCTCACTCATGACCTCGTAAGCATGCCTCATTATCCTTGCTTACATGTCCAATCATTTTTTGAGTTGGAGCACTGCCCACTCATTAGGAAGTTCCATAGCGCCTTTCTCGTTCATCATACTTCCACCACGAGTCATTATTTCCACGACTGATGTCAGGTTCCTTGTTTTCAGTGCCAGGATTTGGTTAAATATGCATTCAATATCTTGCATTTATGAGCCCTGGTAATGGTTTATTATTTTGAAAAAACTCAACAGTGATGTACTGTGAAAATTCACAAGTTATGATCAGGCGACAACAATGCAACAGGATTTGATGTTGAAGTAGATTCGAGGGCTGAAGATTTCACAATTTCATCTTGATATTTCATTGAATATTCCAATAGGTGTCTAATCCACAGGTATCCCGTATTTCCTCCTCTGCATATTAATTTTCACAATAAATTTGTGCTCAGGTTTTAGTTTTCTAAGCTTGCACGGTTGTAAGGGACTCATCTTTGCATGATAGCCCTGTCTTCCCTTTTTTAGACCTGTAAAATCCATTTCCTATATCTAGGTCTGATTACTATTTTCTTCCATATCCATTAAAATTTCAAGATCTTAAATATCCTATCCTCTGTGTATGCATCGCGCTACCCAGAGGCACTGCTTAAAACCTCTTTGCCTCCCTTGCTTCCTTTCATCTTGGCGTTAAGCGTTTTCACTCGATTGCAAAGGGATAATTTTGTATTACCCCCTCATTGTCTACACTCTCAAATACCTGTAAAAGTCTAAAGGTGTATTTTCCATAGTCAAGCTTGGCTTACTAGCACTAGTCTGTTTTAAAAGGTCATCCTTGTACATTTGAAGCCCGATTTAAAGCCTTCCTGGTTATTACTATCCCATAAGCCTTTAAAATATGTCATTCTAAACCATGGAGACTCCTCAATAGAGGTATTTCAAAGAGTGGGATGCCTCTCTTTCTACTAGAATATGCAGAGAGGCCATCCAGAGGTAGAAAGATAGTTTTCATTACATTTCGATGGTAGGAAAACCAAGGTTGGGGATTTGGAATTTGAGGTGACTGAAGCCTCTATCTCAGCTGCAACAAGAATACCCATTATAGGTAAAAAGTGGTTCAAATCCATGGCTTTGAGGTCATCCTATGCTAAATATCTCTTTAAACCTGAATATCAAGCCAATGATTTGTCTAAAAGTATTCCAAGGAGTCAATTGATTGAACAGTTTGACAGAATATTGAAGATCATACATATATATTTTACATGTAAAGGGAGATTTAACACATTGTACCAGTACCATATAAGGATTTTTCTACATTTTACTGGTAAGTTTGAGATGAATATTCCCTATTATCCGTTAAGGAACATAGGTAAGATGTCAGACAGGATTCAAACCAAATCTAAGGATGTGGATTCTAGCCTTTTCCACTCTGGATTGATCAGAATGTTAGTCTCCGAGGAATTGGGTAAGAAAGAGATTTCATGGGAGAGTTTTGTTCTTACTTCTCATTTCAACTTGGATCTAGTATCAAATCCTCAATCACAGAAGGCAAGTCCTTTATCTCCCACTAATGCTACTAAAGCAGGGACCGATAGGAAGAGAAAGGGCAGAGCCCCTGTTCAAGTTTTAGAGGTCAGCAATCAGGTTATAGGAGATGAGGAGGAAAATTTTCCTTCCCCACAAAGAGATTTTTCACCACCTCCTCCACCAGGGTTAGAAGAGGTACCATCTTCTACCAAATCTATGTCCAATAAAGGGAAGAAGCTAATCTTCCCCTCTTCTCCTCCAACAATCAAAATCAAGGGTAAAATACCTTTCACAAGGTCATCAATTCCTAAGGACATTTTCAAAGAGCAGTATTTACCAGAAATCCCTATTCAAAAGAAGAAGGATAAAGGCATTGGAAAGCCTGTGGAAGAGAAACAAGAAGCCCCTGTACAGAAAAGGAAGGGTAAAGGTACTAAAATACCTTTGGAGAGGAAAGATGAAACCTTTGTGAAAGACTTTGAAAAGCCTATGGAAAGAGAATAAGAAACCCTTGTGCAAAGGGAGAAGGGTAAAAGCAAATCCACCAAGAAAGATGATGATGTAGACAAGGCACTTCCCATGAAAGTGCAAGAGGAGACTGAGAAAAACTTATTGACACTGTGCATGTTACTGCTCCTCCTGAAAATCATACATTTAAAAGACTCATAAGGAAGCTTAGGGATGTTAGGAAGGAGGTAGCTCATCTTAAGGAAGAATATACGATTCACAAGGCTTAGATGAAAGAGCTCATGGATGAATACACACATACCCTTGACCTAGAAAGGTTTGTAGCAAGGAAGGCCCAGCCCCTTCATAGGCAGCTCCAAAACCTTTATAGGTAGAATAGAGGTTTTCAGTCTCAGAACAGGAAGCTAAAGGTAGAGTTGCAACACTTTCAATATGAGGTAGCCCAAAGAAATTTATAGGTATTGGTTGAAGTTGTCATTGAGAAAGAGACATCAGCAGTCAAGGAAATCCCAACCCCTCTGAAAAAGCCAATCATGGGAAGGAGGCCATCTCGTACCTCTAGATGTTGCCCCAATTTTGTTATAAATAGATAGTTGAAATTCTTTAGTAGGTCCAGATGGTTGAGAAAGGCTCCCTTAGACTGTAATATTTTTATGAAGTGACTGTGATCTAGCTATATACTGGACTTAAGAAATTTTGACTAATAGAAATCAACTTCTCTTTCAGCTTATTTGCTTTTGATGCTAAATTTTCATGTTTTGAATGATTCACATGAATGGTTATGGTGATGTTATGGTGGATGTTTGATCATTATATTATCATGATGTTTATTTAGCTTCCTTAGTTTTTAAGTTCAAGAAGATATTGTATTAAGAAACTTTCTTCCTTGGGATTTTGTAGACCTGATGTTTACATTAGCCCCTACATCCCTCTCTTTCAAGTCTTCTATTCATATTTACTCCTAATTATTGATTAAACTTAGCCAAGACCTTGATTTCTAGTGCATACTAGCCCTGTTATTTGAGTTGGAAAATTATCTCTTTGAGTCCTTTTCCATTTGACCCTATGGAACACTCTTACATGCACATATAAACCTGATGGGTACTAGGCTTGCCTTCCCTGCAATCTAAAGGTTATTCCTAGAGATAACATTCTTGGCATTGTTGTCAGGGAACGATTTGAAGACTTTTCCCTAGGATTGAACAACACATTATACTGGTTATAAAGGTGCATTAGAAATTAGTATCTTGAATATTGCAGCTTGCACCCGACGACTCCATTGTTTCATCTCTGGCACCTAAAGGTAGACATATGAGATCAAATCCACAACTACCTTTGGTTCCATCTGAGTCTGACCCAGAAAAGATAATCAAGAATGGAAAAGCTTCTCTAAAAAGTCTTTATGTTGTTGCTACAAGTGCTTTTGGTCAGTTGTCTAATTCCACTCTTGATACTCCAGTTTTTTTATCAAGTAATATTTCTTTACCTTCTGCTGAAGTATCTAAGAAACTTGATTTTCAAGAGTTTCCTTTTGAATACTCTTCCTTTGAAACTGAATTGAAAGAAGAAAAAATTGACATTTTCTCCTCCCTTAATATTGAAAAGTGTTTCAATCTTGATAGTTTTGAATATTTCCCTACTTTAAGCTTAGCTACACCTCTTTTTGTTAAAAATTTTGTTGCAAAAGAAGTGGAAACTTCATCCCCTTTTCATACCTTAGCATCTTCTTCCAAGACTCGGCCCTCTGCTGTGAAAACTGAAACCCCCACCTTCATACTTTATTCCTCTCCTAATATGCACATATTCAAGTCTCCTTCTCCTTCTTGTTCACCAAGAATCCAAAATCAAATGGAAGTTGTTAACCCCCCTGCAAATAGGATGGATGCCATAGTGGCTGCAAGATATGTGCCTTTAGTCTTACCCCAGCCAATGAATGCTTTCCCTCCTGGAGATTATTTGAAATACATGCCCAATTTTACAGGAGAAGAAGATATAACAGCTGAGGAATATCTTGATTCTTTCTATATCTATGAAGATAACCAAAATATTGAAAATGAGGATGTGTGGATGAGGGTTTTCATCCAAATCCTTTTTGGTGAGGCTAGAAAGTGGCTTAGGGGTCTGGCCCCGGGATCCATTACTGGTATTGAAGCATTGGATGAAGCCTTCTTGAGGCACTAGGGGGACAAAAAGGATTTTTTGTACTACATCACCAAATTGGATTCCCTAAAAAGGAAAGAAGGAGATTTTGTCTCTGACTTTTCTAAAATATTTAACAAAATGTACAACAAGATCCCTGATGAGATAAAACAAACTAAAAATTCTACAAATGTCACTTATGCCAGTGCATTTGACCCCGAGTTCTGCCTCCTCTTGAGAGAAATATGATCACCTTCCTTATTTCATATGCAAGATGTTGCCTTGGAGGTAGAATCCAATATAGTGGCATCATATAAGCTCAAGGGGAAATCTGATAGGGATAGGAGTAAAAACAGAGCTGAAGCCTCAACTTTTGATTCTTCTATTGTCCATTCTCAAGTAGATAAGCTGACCAAATTAGTAAAATCTCTTTCCAATGAGATTGAGAAGTTAAAATCAGAAGGGAGACAGACATATAGAAATGCTCAAAACATTGAAAATAGAGGTAACTTCAGGAGACCAAATAATGTTCCCCAAATCCTTCCCATAGATTCCAAAAACAGAGAAAGAGATGATTAGAGGGTACAAGATCCTTTCCAAAACAATTTGGTTGTTGATGAAGAAGAATAGGAGGTAGAAGATGATCTTGAAATTCACTACTTAGGTTACACATCCCCGTCCCCACACTTCACTCAATCCTCTTATGAGAAATCATTGATGGATATTCAAATTAATGAGTTAAGTAAGGGGGTGTTGGAGCATAAACCTAACTTACATTAGTTTATACCTAGCCTAGACTCCTAGATCTTGGTTAATACATTCCATCACACTTTATTTCCCCTAATTTGGCCACATAGAGAAGAAGGGCGCCTCATCCCTAGATTTTAGTGAAAACTGCTATTTTTAGATCAAGACTCAACTCTCGGTTCTTGATTTTCTTGATCTGTTCTTGATTTATTCTTGATTTATTCCAAATCCCCCATTCAAAAACACATAAATTATTGGGGAATTCACACCTCCTCTTTGAGTGAGATATTTATTGCTTAATTAATGATTTTTGCCTTTACTATTATTAGTAACTGCTATTTTGGGTCAGTTAAGTGAGTTGGAACTGCTTCTCTTATCAATTAAGTGAGCTTAAGTGAGCTAATGCGCACCACTTGACTCTTGTGGGAATTAATGAGTGTGTGACATGTGTCTTTAGTGGTCTAGGTCGAACTATGTGGCCTCCCTTAGCCTATGACACCTATTTTAGCTTTTTCTAGTTTTTTTTACTAGAATTTCTATGTTGGAAATTCTATATATTCAACTCCTCTCTTCTTTTTGAGGTTGGTTGCTCATGTATATTCATTTTTTATTAATATAATTCTCTGATTTATGGATCAAAAACTTTCTCTCATCTCTTTAATATCAACAAATTGTATGTGTTCCATTTAACTAGAATTCTAGATCTATCGGGGTTTCTGCAGGAATTCTACATGTTATCAGAGCTAGATTGAATCTAGTGGATTGTACATGGTTTTATTTGCAGGTATAGATAATAAAGAGGCATAGAAAGAAGCAATGGATCATCTCTCTCAGCCCAAAAAAATCGTTCTAAATCCTTTCAATTACTTCAAATGGAAGACAAAGATCTCTTTGCTCCTTCGAAGAAAAGGGCTTTATAGGGTAACAATGGGAATGGAGAAAGAACTTGTTAGCACATAATTATGACT
>JZKD02S1910643.1:3713-34787 GCA_000966675.3 Picea glauca
CCTTTGATTGAGCAAATCTCTTCTTTGATTGTTTAGTTAACTGCAAGCATTTGGTTTCTTGTTTTCATCACCGTGTTAGACTGTTAGCCGCTTCGTTATTTACGAAGCAATTCCTTCATGTAATTTCCTTTAAATATCAATTCAATAATGAGATCAAAGCGTGGTGTTTATGCATTCTATTCTGCGGCTCTCTCAAAATCGTTTTCTGTATTCTCTGTTCCTGCAATTCGTTTTCTGCGTTTTCTGTTTTGCAGCAATTCGTTTTCTGTGGCTGCAGATTTGTTTTCATTAATGACATTCACTTTCAGAATTTGTAACTTTCTTTTCAAGATTAGATGAATTCTAATTTTGGGATTGCACCGATATTCACAAGACTAGGAGAATTTTAATGATCTAAAATGTAAACCTGTTTTGCAGGGACCGTCACAAGATTCAATTCGGGATCGAAATTTAGATTTTACAGCGATCCCGACTTTTAATTTACGAATCTGCAGTTTCATTCTAAAGCGCCCAAAATTGAAATTTGAAATTGCAAACGATTTTACGGTGACGAAACGACGATCTATTTTCCGGATTGGCAATTAAATTACAATGATCATGTAACGATCCCATCGTTAGGACAAGAAGCAAGCAAAGCAAGTACAATATATATATTTTTCTTTTATCTTTTATTTAGAACGCAAGACAAGTAAAGTCAATAATACGATCAAGCATCGACGAAGAACACGAGGGACGCACTACATGCCACATACCAACACAACAACCTAGCATACTATCACATCAAGTAGTTTGAAGCAACATACGTTATCAACAGAGAAAGAAATAAACGACTACCTACCCATCCTACCCTGCAAGGTTAGGACCTCCACAACACATAAGCAACGCTCAAGCTGAGGTTCCCATATGCTTTGACCATTTAAGGTTTCAAGGCTCACGACTGTTCTGAGGGACAAGGAGGTGTCTACAATGCTCTACATCCCACCCGACACAAGTATGACCACGCCTACTAAGTTAAAACAAATCATTAATCATCCAAACACAACAACATCAATGACACAAGTAACTAGAACCTTCCCGATAAGTGAGGAACAATCACATTAAAGCGTTACAGAACAATATACAAACCTTAATTATAGTAAACATCACCCTCATTGAGAAGTGCATGACCCAAGACATGTAACTTATGCGCTTCTCAATCAACGCATATAATGATCCTGTTTTAAGAAATCATGTCACCACCTTGAGACAAGCACACTGGGAACCCAAGCACAACATAAAAATTATAAACCTTTAATCAAGACACAAACTAACGTGCCCAAGTACCAACTTAAACTTTCAACATATTACAAAAATTATAAACAAGCACTCAATCAATGAGCTAAATGAGACGCAGAGTGACTACATTCAACCATTTAAATTGCGCAACAACTAGTTAGAGTTCTTATTTCCTTACGAGGCAATTCATGTGGTTTCATGTGTTTGCGCAACGACGTAGAAGTAACTCTTTAACAATTTTACCATCAGAAACTAAACATAGCACTGAGTGACCAACACAATCTCAATTCAACATAAAACAACCTTCAGGTATCAATTATACCCTTCGAGTCCAAATGGGTTTTATTAATCAAATAAAATCAACTATTATTTTCTTAAATCTCAAGATCAAATTAAAACAAGAACCCATAACCTTAAAAGAAAACTTCTATCTGATTTATAAGTTAATAAAAAAAAAATCAGACTAGAATAGAATAACTTCTCAATAAAACATTTCACCGCAACTCGATATCTAAGATTTCATTGATATTAAATAATTATATTTATTATTATATTTAAATACATTAATTCAAAACTGACATAAACCAGATTAAGTTTGACTTGGAAGTCCGTTCTTCCTTGAATTCAACGCAAAAATCAGATTCACTTAAATAGAGCATGATAAACTTTAGAAAGATTCGCCCTGCCACATAATGGGCAACTTTCCACAACCAGAATTAAATGCATTCCGCTATCAATAAATCTGAAATTGAAATTGTATAAAGAGATGAATAATCGATGAGTTTTAGGAAACAACATCCAAGGGTGATAAAAATTGTAGGGCCACCAGTTTTAAGGCATGGTAAAATACCCACTGGCAGTGCCATGTTTTGCTTCAATATTCCCCACTCTGTTGCGGTAGCAACCTGCTAAAAATTTCTGAAACTGATTAATCATACGAAATTGAATTAAACGGTATTCATTTATATTAAAAATTCTAGGTAATAAAAGGTGTCGGGCCACCAGACGGAAGTTGAAGACCTAGGTGGGCTTGTGGACGACGTTGATTGGGCCCGAGAAGGAAGGCTTTGCAGAAGAATCTGGAAAACTTTTAAGGGACAAGCAGAGGGGACAAGGCATGGTCAAAAAAGAGGGCCTAGGGAAGAAGTTTCGGCAGCCTTCTCCAAGGAAAGTGATGGAATTATAGAGATTTCTTTGAAAGAAAATTAACCAAGATTATTCCTTATCAATACTATGATGATTGCTCAAAACCGGTACTTTGGATCTCAATGAGAAAAATGAATAAGCAATTAAAAACGCAGTGAAATATGAGCATGAAAGACCAAATGTATGGCAACAGATTGATCACGCCCTGGCCCTTCCTAAGTTTGCAATTTTATACCAAGTGATATTAATTATCATAGGAATTATAGATAATATATGACATGGATTCATCGAGTTAAGCATCTCAATTAATGACGTAAAGGACCCTAAGTTGCTGAACAACGAGGTAACACGCATACAACACCGAGTGAGGGTTCCAGTGCGTCGAGCATCAAAGACACAACAAAAAGGGAAGCTGGCCTCCAAGGCCCATCTCCAAACACATCCAACCTTGGGTCTCTGGCCATTGACATTCATTCAGGACAAGCCGTCAACACCACACACATTGACAACACCGACGCAAGGTGCCAAGGGAAGCCACCAATTGAATAACCGGTTCAACGCGTCGGGTAGAATAATTCACCCAGGGAGACCCACACAGAGGTCATCTGGTACGAGAAAAACATAAGGGCATATACCTTTCTAGAATAGGTCCTCTATCCGTTGCAGGAGTTCATTGGTTTTCAAAAGTGTTTTAACGGGATTCAACTCTGGCCAAACAAGAGCATTTTTATTTTAGTAAGAAACCTTGTTGATTGTCCGTTCTCAAAATTGAACTAGTATTTAAGACAGGGATGACCACTAAAGAAAGACAGATTCTCTCTGTAGCGATACCTTAAGAGCCAAGAGCCTCTTAGGTCACGCATATCAATTGCGACCAAATAACAAGTAGAATTTGGAAAAATAAGCCCTGGTGCGACCCAAGGCCTTGGAAGGCTTGGTATAAACTATGAGCCTCAACCAGTTGTTTCAAGAACGAAGATGCATAACAAGTTAACGATGCAATAACAAATGAGGAAACCTGTGAGTTTTAAGGCACTTCCGTAACAGGGGTAAAACTTTTAGCCGAGAAGGGACAAGGTCTTGTTGTTAGGGGAGGCAATGATTTTTCCACTTGAACAATTAATTAGGTATTATAGGTTATGCATGCCTTGGCCCTTCAAGGACACCTTGAAAGTCTCAGGTGTCGACGATGAAAAAGGAAACCTAGTTTACGATAGAATAGGTGCAGGGCACTATCTAGTTTCTTAATAAACTGAACATTTTGAAACAAGCAATCTGACATTTCTGAAGCAAACAACCTTTTCTAGATTACCAACTATGGTGCAGGAATATCGTATCATAAACATCAAATCAATATTCATATACAGGTAATTAGAACTAATATACAAAGGAAATTACACACATGTACCGTCACCGAAGGCAAAAAACTTGAATTCATTGTTCCACAAGTGCGCTCCGTCACGCTCTGACTTGCTAACCGCTGAGACCTCACCGGTATTTCTCAGCCAACACTAGGGGTACTCTTCTTCCCCCTGAGCCCCCTCAGCCACAAATGGGCCACACACCCAATACCAGAAAATGCTAGCTCCTAGCTCGCCTTGCAAGGTCAAGCTATCACTCATTATCTGAGTTGGGTATACCAACTCCCACAAAAAAAAATCAGTCAAGATAAATTATGGCAACGTAACCTTATGCATACAAGACGTGATCCACACTCCTCCTCCACCATCATTTTTATAGAGTTTTCTTACTGATTAGTTTCTCAAACCCTTATTAGATTATTTTTATTAAATCTAATTAGAATAAACCTCCCCCATACACATGTTAGTCGATCCCTTAGTTGCACCAAAAAATCAATTTATTAATTAATTAAATTTGCCTATTTCCCTCACCCACCTAAAAGCGTTCATAAAAGTGCTCCTCGGTGTCCCTTTATTCCCTTAGATTTCTTAAATGACTGACACCTTTCTTAAAACCTAATTGAGTTCACAAATAGAAGGTTCCAAAGACTAGATTCCCTACTATATTAGACATTCCCCTTTTCCTTAAATTTTCTCTTTTATTCTAACTTTAGAGGAAGTTTAGATATAAACAACAATTTACCCTTCAAATAATTTAATCCTTCACTAAAATTTTACTTTAATTATTAATGTTTGAATTTTATTCACCCCCCTTCTTGTTACATGTCTATTTAGTTTTTTTTTTGTTCACATGTTCTACTTAGACCTAGGTTTTAAATTCACTAGGATAGACGACAGTTTTTAAGGGAAAATTACTTATTAAACTTTACTCATACCATCATTCATTTTAAGGCTAACCAAGTCTTAAGGAGGCATAGTTTTCTAGGTACTAGGTTTATTAACTTACCACAGTTACAAATCATGATGTTCCCTTCAAGACACATTACGTGCTCCAAGGGTGTCACTTTCTTGCATTCCTATTTTATTTGTGCGATGTTCCCTTCAAGACGCACTATGTGCTCCAAGGGTGCGACTCGCCTTTTAACTGATTTTGGTATTCGTCAAAACCCTGGAGTCAATAATCTGTTAGGTGATCTTGGGGATGACTAAGGGCCTCTAAGGAATAAGGACCCTATCTTATTGCACATCCCTTAGAATCATCGTGAGCAAATGTCACAGTCTTTCCTCACGACATCGTGGATACCTTGAACTAGGCAATCGTTAACTCACAGTTCGAGACATGAAGAGAGTGCTAGTAGGTTGTGGCAGGGATGATTCCACACATCTCCCTCAATGTCTTTGGTTGTTGTGCATGACCCCTTTACTCCTAATGTGAGTCTCGTTAGAAATCTATCATCAGCTTGCATCCGTCAACGAAATCTGTCAACGATAACAATCAACATCATAATATCTAGTCATATGTCACATCTGTAATATTAAAAACATTCAAACCATAACAGTCCACTCCTTGAATCAATCCAGAGTCCAAGGAGATCCATCGATGCCATCGACATACTCTAACGTCGAGAGTCCTGCACACTCAGGAGAAACTAGTCAATAGCACTTATCGATATAAATATAGCAAAATAACATATCATCATATCCACAACATCTCATAATCATAATTAAAATAGTCAATTGTATAATGTATCGGATCACTTGCACACAAGTGTCCTCAAAGAATAAGTCCCATTAGGTGTGCGCAAGAGCAAGATGTTACAGATCATACAAAATTTGAGATATTGGAATTGCAGATAACTTTACAATGAACCAATGAAATTCTAAATTCGAATGCAAAAAAATTGCCACTACTATACAATTCCTAAATTCTTTGATTTGCATATAACTTAATAACACCCAACGAATTGCTAAAATTCAGGAACTGCAATATAAATTTTACAACGAATCTACAAGTTTAGTTTCCATAAATTCAATTAATTATACAATGACCATACATAAATATACAATTTTGTACTGGTATTTAATTTACAACAACAATATGAATTTATAAATTTATGAAATTCAAACCATTGACGATGACCATAAGAAAATTTTGCATTTTGGGTAAGTAATTAATTTAGCAACAAATAAATAAGTTCTAAATTCTTATTTTGTAACTTATCTAGTGGTGAACAAGAAGATCGAAGTTTTGGGTTGTAGTTTTAATTTTTAGAATACATGAGTTGCAATTGAAATTGGCAGTGGTCTTAACAATTCAATTTCTAGAATTTTCTATTAAATTCTGCAGCGACTATACCAAAATTATCATTTCGAGAATTATGTCATGGTTTTAAATCAACTATAGGAATCATGATATACAAATTTACTCTTGCTACAATAAAAATTCAGAAATAAAATACCAGAATCGATGAAGATGGAATTTGAAGATGTCATTCAACAAACTTTCACTCCTTCTTTACCTCCATTTTCTCATCTTAGAGACTTCACGAGTACCTCCCAACCAATGTCGGGGGTACTCTTCTTCCCCTTTATCCCCTCAAGCCGCAAAGGGGCCACACACAAAAAACCAGCAAACAATAGCTCCAAGAATGTCCCCACAAGGAAGAGATTCCACTCTTTCTTCAAGCTTGGTATCCTAACCCTCACAAGTAAAACATCGTCCACAATAATTTTGGTAGCATAACATTACCACGAATAAGTGAGATCCATTTTCCTTCTACTACATTTGTTTTATAGAAAAATACTCAATGGCACATGTCCTCATGAACAATTAATTATCTTTTTAATTAATTTAATTAGTAATATTCACCCACACACTTGTCACCCTCTCCCCAAGTTACACAAGTAATTATCATTTTTATTTTATTTAAAAAGTCAATTTACCTCACAATCGCCAATGTGTTCCTATTTTCACTCTTAGTTGTCCCTTTTTTCCCCAAATTCTCATTTAATGAGTGTCTCCTAACTAGATTTTAGTTGGAGTTGGATTATGAGTCTTATTCTAGTTAGAATAGTGGTAGGTTTACTCAAGATTATATTCTATGTACACCTAATCTCTCAATTTATTATTTATTTCTATTTAAAAATCCATTTTATTAATTTCATACAGACATGTGCATTTTTATCCATTTTTTAAAAAATTGTATTTAATTTCTTCCTAGAGTTTGATTTTATTTTAAATCATTTTAATTCATTTAACATTTTAACTGTTCCCTTCATTAAACTTAGACTTGAACTTAGTCTAGAATTAGTCTTAGACTCTTGTTATGCTTCTAGGTTTGTAATTTATTGATTAAATAATTATTTTTTTCTAACAAGGTCTAAACATTTCAATGTTTTCAAGACCACTTAGATTTATTGACTCAAGTTTTAATTATGGGATGTTCCCTTCAAGACACACCTTTGTGCTCCAAGTGTGCCACTCTCCTTAGAATGGTTTTGGAAGTTTGTCCAACTCTTGGAGTAAACACTCCACTTGGTCGACCTTGTGAGAAACTAAGGTATTCTAAGGAATAAGGAATACACCTTATTGCGCGACTCTTAGAATATTCTTGAGCGACTGTCTCAATCCACCCACATGACATCATGGACCTCTTGAACTAGGTAATCATTAACCTACTATTTAGGTTACGGAATGAGTGTTAGTAAGCTATGACAGGGATGTTGCCACACCTCTCCCTCAATGTTTGGTTTCTGGTCACGTCTTCTTTACTCCTTATGTGAGTCATATTAGCAAGCATTGTCAAGACTGTATCCACTGACAAAAATAGTGTCAATAATCCATACACATAAATCAAATGGAAATAAATCATACATCACATGTGCATAAAATTAAATACTCAAACAAATAAAATCCACTCCCTTACTCAATTCAGATTCCAAGGAAGTTCATTGACATCAACATCCACAACCTATCATGTGTCCTACACACTCAGGAAAAATCGTCAACAAAATATACCAATACATATACACCAAATTAACAATAAATGAAAACACATCCTCATACTCATCATATATATCTCATAATCGAATGAAATCATAATGTACCATAACCGGATCACTTGCACACAAGTTTCCTCAAAGAATATGTCAATAAACGTGTGCTCAGTGGAACGAGATGTTACAGGTACTCCTAGGAACCCAAGGAGACTATTATATCCTCTAATACACTTTTTAGTTTTATTGTCGATCTATTAGATAATTGTAAAACTATGGGTGTATCATGGAGATTCAACAATTGTAATTTATCCATGGTATCTTTTTTCATTACATTGATTGTTTCTCCTAGATATATTAATGTGTTTACAATTGCAATATTTATATTGATGTGGATTTTTACAACAGGAATACCATGATCAACATATTTATGCATATAAATTTTACATGACATGAGATTTGCGAATTTACCAATCACATGCAATGTTTGTGGGTATTTCTTTTTCCTTCATGTTTTGTTGATACATAATTCACTTACTATCTCAGCATAAACTGAAATTTATTTGATTTCTTGCAATAATGGGATTTTAATAAAAAAAATATTTAACTCATCCAATAAATAATATCATGGTTTAATAATTTTCTTTTCTAATGCCAACATTTCTCAAAAAGGTGGAGAACTATATTGTTGATTTTGATTTATGGTAGATGAAGAATTTTGATTTATTGGATTACTACTATTATTGTTGTTTATTTGATTAGAAGTTTCCTCCTCAATAAGTTCTTCAACAATGATAGGTGCATCTTGATTTAATACTTTTCTTTATCTAAGATGAATATCATTTACACCAAGAGAGGTAATAATATGAGCGGGAAATTTTTGTATCTTAGCATTGTAAGTGGGCTGTGATACTTTATTATTAGGGTTAGAAATGGGTTGTGTAGGTAGTTGGGTTGGTCTTGGAGATCGGATTGATTGTAATTGAAGTTGTTGTGGTTGTGAAATATGTGGTTATGGTGGTTGATTGAAATATGGTTATTTATGTTGGAATTATTGATTTTGTGTTGTTATTGATGGCAACATGAATCAAAACATGGATAGTAATCAAACATGGACAATCAATAAATAACAAGGATATGCTTGATGAGTGATATCAAATGATAAACTATAAGTCATGACAACACAAAAATTAAATTATGTTGAATATAAAGGAAGTTTGAAGAAATTCTTAGGACAAAGATATAGTACAAATGAACAATTGTTTGAATCTGTTATAAATATCGAGAAAGATGAAGGAGTTCATTAGTGTGAACCTGAGCAAGGATGAGAATGTTGAGGATGTTGAAGATACATGTCAAACAGTGAATTGGCTTGGATATATTTCTATTGATGGAATATTACATTAGGATAGAGAGGATTACAGAGAAGTAATGAACAAATATAAGTGAGAAAGATCTAAGTAATGAAGGGAGATATATCTACGTGAATCCTGGAACTCCTGATTGAAGACGAGGGAATGGATAAATAATTTCATAAATTGTTGAAGAAGAGTTCTGGAAAATATGGATACAAAACTTAATACAAAGTGAGCGTATGATCAATATTGAATAAAATATGACCATTAGATTGAGAAAATGTCCAAAATCATGGGGCGTAGAGTTAGATCGAAATTAATCGTTGGATCACAAAGAGATTAAATAAGGGTCGTCATATCTCATGGTAGAAGGTGGAATAAATTAAATTGTCTGTCCAATCCTAGATTAAAACATCATCGTAGATTTAATGGTGGTGAAAAATTATGTGATGTAGATGTATAAATCCGACCACAGGTTAGATCAATGGTGGAAAAATATTTCACATAGCAAAGGTACCAAGAGTTTAACATGGGAAACACCCCCCGAAATGTTGTGGGTCGTCAATCACAAAATCACATGATGGTTAGAGGTTTATTTCGTGGTCCACAACATTGATATATGATCCATGAACCCAACCCTTGAAATTATGGGGACTATCCATCCAAAGAATGATTAAGTCCACACCATCGATTAAGTTAGGATAGACATTTATAACACTCAATTGTGTATCTTTTGTTTATGATTTTGGTTATGTGGGAAGCACAAGTGATTAGGTCTAAGGCCACAATCTAAGGGCATAATCGTTGATCATATGGACCCTAATGAGAGCCTAGATGAAGTTAGGACAATTTGAATATTAAGCATTTCTGGAGAAGCACTTAGTTTTAGTTCGCGTCCATATGAGGACATGGACCTAGTGAAAGGCCTTTAAGGACCTGAATACATGAATCAACGATAAATGATAGATAAATTCTATAATGGAGGTTGAAGCAACCAAAGGATGGAATTGAAGGAATTGCATAGGAAGCTAATTCGCAATGAAAGAATCTATAGAGAAGGATCAAGAAGGATTTCACACGAATTGGTTGAGGATCGAAATAAGGATTTGATCCATAAATGTGATCAAATGGAAGAGGGCTTGATATAGAAAAGAATGGCACACGCGGAAGCTACGGTATTATAAGTTGAATTAAATATTAATGGAAAGTATTCATATAAATATAAAAGGATTAAATATTGATGGATAATATTAATATAAATTTTAATATTAATGGAGAATATTAATATTAATATATGGAGATTAAATATTAATGGATAATATTAATATAAAGGTTAATATTAATGGAAAATATTAATATTAGTATATGGAGTGTAAATAAAAAAGAGGAAAAGTTAAATGGAAACAATTTTTTACTTAAAAATAAATATGAAAGTAAAATAATGAAAAATGTAACTTTATGTAAAAAGTAAATTCAAAATAAAAAATAAAGTTACATGAAAAGGAGTATTAATATATAAAAGGAAAAAAAATGAATTTACGTAAAATGTCAAAAAGTTAAATGTTTTTTTCCCTTGGTTTAAAAACTCATGGTACTTACCCATGGTATTGTGAAACATGGAAATGAAAAGAGAGAATGGAGAATTAATTACATAAGCAATGGATGAATAAACATGATATGAAGGATTATGAATACTAATAAAGGAAGAAAATTATTATTAAAATAACAATATTATCACTAAAATGAATGGGTGCATTGAGAGACACATTGTTTCAATGCCATACACCTTTTGAATGGGTATATAAACAAAATATTGTGTTGGAGAAAGACGTATCTTAGTGGATCAAATACAAATACAATGGATTGAATTGGAATTCATTATTTGTTAGGTTAGTTCTTGTTTACAAGCGGGGTCTTGTTATGAGGGTTGAATTCCTCACTTCTCAATTGGATCTGAGAACTACAAGTTGTGTCTTGTATTTAAGAGTTGGATATCTATTATTTAGTTGGTGTTGAATAGTTTGAGGATTGGTATCATATGTACTTATTCAAGTTTAATAAATATATGATATTTATTCTTCTTTATACAATTTTTTTCTTATAAATGTTATATATATTTATGAATAAGTAAGTGAAATGCATGTGCTATTCAATTAATTTAAGTAATCTAAGAAAGTGTGAAAATTGTCCAAAAGTTCAAGACACCACCTCTTAGTGTGAGTGTGTGTTTCAACAATTGGTATTAGAGACAAGTATTATTCAAGAAAAGTAGTCTAATCACTAGAAGGAAGATCCTTCTAAACAAACAAATGGAGACATGTGGATTTCTCCACAAATGAAGCTCCCTTATTTGATCGAACATACCACTCCTCATGGGGGGGAAACTGAAATGGTTTCTAAAGTCAAGAAGATCTATTGTTTGGGACTCAGTAGTATGTAATTATTGGTACTTAACTACCTCAAATAACAAATCCAAAACTGCAAAATAAGCAAAGAGAAACAATTCAATGGCATTAAAAACAATCCAAAAGGGACTGCTAGACCAAGTCAAAGAAAATATGAGACACTACACCTATGCTAAAGTATTATGGCTCTAGCTGGAGAATTCCTATCATATTAAATTACTGAACAAAGAATAAGAAAAATCCATCAGTGAATTGATGCAAACCCAAGTCATCAATAAGGAAGACAACTCCATCAAGGAATTGATGCAATCCCCAGTCATCAATAAAAAAGAAAAATCCATCAAGGAATTGATGCAATCCCAAGTCATCAATGAAGAAGAAAACTCCATCAAGGAATTGATGTGATCCCAAAACATCAATGAAGAGGACAACTCCATCAATTAATTGATGCATACCTCAGTAATCACTAAATTAAAAACTAATGAATCTTAAGACTTATGTTATAGATGCATTAGAAGAGATTCACATGGCACCAAAAATTAGTTTTTATATTAATGTATCTAGGGTGGATCCTGACCATACTAAATACAGAACTATGTGTACTCTACAAGACTTGGATATACTTCAAAATAAATATATGTTTCTACAACAATAGTTAGATCAATTTGACAAAAATAACGATGAAGAGCATGAACAACAGATTCAACTAGAAGACAAAGAAGAAGAGATAAAAAAATTGAAGACTTAAGTTGTTGATCTAACAAAAGAAATGAAAGGCTTGAAGAAATATGACAAACCCAATAAATGCACAAAAGTCTTAGAAGAGACAAAATAAATGCTCAATAGTCTAAAGACTCAACTTGAGGAAGCTAAGGAAATTGAATAATCCTTGAAGATCTGGTTGAATAAAAATGAAGAATCATGTCACATGTTGGAATTGAAAGTCGTTAACCTCAAAAAGAAGAATGAAAATACAAATGTAAATTTCAAATTCCAGAACAACTCAATTATCCTAGATAGGATATGGAACAATCGAAGACCAACCAATGAGAAAATTGGTCTTGGGTACAATAAGAAAGAAGAAGGTGGAAAGTGGATCTTCATTCACAAACATGAGGAAGGATCATCCTCCTAAAAGGGAAAAAGTGTAGTCATGAAGAAAATACAAGCTTATAACTCTGTTAATAAAGGAAGATATAAAATTCAAAGACAATAATCATATCAAAAGGAATACTTCTCATGTCAAAACATAATCGAGTACGGAAACACCTTCAATGGTTATTTATTTTCCTCTTGTAAATTTGATCATAAAGGATTGGAATGCAAGAGTATTGAAAGGACAAATTTAGGAAGGTCCAATAGCTTAATGAGATGTTGAATATGTAATTATGTTGGGTACAAAACAAAGTTTTTTCATACAATGAGATTCTACAACTATGATAGGTTTGGCCACAGATCACAAGACTGCGGGAAATCAATAAGTAAACCCATGAGGAATAATTCATACAATTCAGGAAAAAAGTATAATGAAGTTTGGAACAAAAGAGGAGATGAAAAATCTGAAAGGACAAATTTAGAAAGGAAAGATCCAACAAGAATATTGTCTCATGGAAATATTTGGAGAAAGAAATAAGAACAGAGCTACAAATATATAGAAGAGACAAAGCTCCAAGACAATGAATTTTTTTATCTTCCTACCATGCCTCTCCTAGATGCATAAAATGATCCAAAACACTTCTTGAAGGATTCATTAAAAAAAGGGTCTCTCGATGAGGAATGAAAAATCACAACAACTAAAGAATTTGAGGGCAGTCAAGGTCTCTATGTCATGAATAAAAAATAAAATAAAATAAAATAATAATAATATCTAAAGAGGAAAGCGACAAAGGACTTCAAAATATATAAATAAAGAGAATGAACAAGGAAAATTGATTAACAACAAAGAGAAACAACATCTCTTGGTATCAAAGAACTAAAATTGGTAACATACCTTAATAATTGGTTATACAATGGAAATTAAATCAATTGGTATTGATCAATTGGTAATGATCATTTGGTATCAATGCAAATGATTGATTGGTATTCCTGTGAAAGATCGGAATACCAAGAATAATAAGAGGAAGATCAAGAGGTTCAGTAATATTCACATGCTTGTCCTTTATGAAAAAAGGGGAAGATAGTAAAACCCTATGAAATAGTAAAACTCAGGGGGAGTATTTAATTTGGTCATCAAATGAGGAAGTCATTAGATTAGGTTTAAAATACTTGATCACTACAAAATTTGGTATCATGAAGACTACTGATGCAGGAGCATACTTGACTCCATAAATCATTCACATGGATAAGACCTAGGGGCTCTCTCGAATTTACTAAAGGAAGTTTGTTCCCTAGCTAGTTATTGTGTTTTCATAAAAAATCAAGTGTGTTCTAGAAACATGCATTTTTTTTACTAATTATGATGCAATTTATTAAATTGAGCATGTGAGGATATGGTGTAATCAAATCTGTTTTGGAAATACCTCGAGAGATTTTAGGATCCTAGAGGATTTTTTGGATCTGAGAGGTAATTAAGGAATTTGTTGAGGATTTTATGGATCTTAATGGGAATTACCTTCTAACCATGTTTTTGTATGATGTAAGCCTACCGTCCAAAAAAAAAAAATATTTCAGGGTGAGAGTATGAGTGATAATGTGGAGGATTGTTTGTGTATCCAACAGGCCAAGCATATGCCAAAGAAATGAAAAACTGGCCAAATAGGTAGAAGGCCTTACATAAAATCATGTACAATAAACGAATCAATAGAAGACAAATATTTGTCATTCTCATGTGTTATTGAATGATATATTAACCTTGTGACAATCCATTTTGGGTTTTCGTTATCTATATAAGTCCCATTCAGTGTGTTTGTGCAGGTGACATGTTTAGATTGTGGGAAGAGTCTTGTATCAATCATCATATGAAATTGATGATCCAAAACTAGAATGAGAACATGATTTGAATCGATTCCAATTCTTCTTTAGGGATTAGTAAACAACATTAACAAAAAATTAATTGCACTGTTAAGTGTTAGATGGTTCTTGAACATTGACCATAATATAATTACGCCCAGCCTAAGAAGGAGCATTATTGAAAACCCTGAAGGGAATCACAAATGAAAAAGGAACCAAACTCCAATTTTATGATTATATGACTGTGACACCAAATCCGTGGTAGAAGATATGTGCCCATGTTTAGATCTTATTATGGAGAGCACATTTGTACATTCAAAGTGTGAGATCCCTAGTGTACAATGTTGGACATAAGAAAATATCAATCAAGAACTTGTAACATCTCATTCTACTGAGCATACTTTTATTGACTTATTCTTTAAGGACACTTGCGTGCAAGTGATCCGGTTGTGGTACATTGTGATTCATTTCGATTATGGGTTATAGATGATGATGATGATGATGATGATGTGTTATGACTTATTGTTATTTTAATACATATGTATTGGTTGATGCTAGTGTCGAGTTTTCTTGAGTGTTCAAGCCACATGACATGTTATGTATGCTGATGGAATCAATTGAATTCCTTGGAATTCGGATTGAGTCAGAGAGTGGAATGTATTTTTTAGAGTATTTCATTTTGCGCACATGAGACTTATGATTGATTACATCATGATTTATGTATATGGATTATTGACACTATTTTTGTTAGTGGATGCAGGCCTGATGTTGCTTGATAATTTGACTCACATAAGGATTAAAGGGGCATGCACAAAAACCAAACATTTGAGAGAGAGGTGTGGCAGTGTCCCTATCACTTAAGCTACTAACACTTTCTCTGTGGTGTTAATTGTGTGTTAACGATTACCTATTTCGAGAGGTCCACAATGTTGTGAGAGAAAACTAAGACAATCTCTCCCGAATATTTATAAGGGGCACGCAATAAGAAAAATCCTTATTCTTTAGAAGCCCTTAGTCTTTCACAAGGTCGACTGAGTGTAGTTTTCACTCTAAGGGTAGAAAACAATTCTAAAACCAGTCAAAGGAAAGTGGAATCCTTGGATCACATAGGTGCGTCTTGAAGGGAAAGTCACATAATTAAAACATGAGTCAATAAATATAGGTGGCCTAGAAAATATTTAAATGGTTAGGCCTTGTTAGAATACAATAATTATTTAGACAATAAATTATAAATCCTAACAAAAGTCTAAGCTTAAGTCTAAGTCAAAAATTTAAATAAATGACTAAATGAACTATGACATAGGTTAAAAGATTTGATATCAATTCAAACTCTAGAAAAATGGGGACTAAAATTTAAAGGGTGGAAAAAAAATCACATGTGTGCATGAAATTAATAAAAATTATTTTAAAAATAGAAATAAATAATAACTTGAAATAATAACTATATACATAGAATAATATCTTAAGTCAAGCTACCACTTAGTGTAACTAAAAGAAGACTCCTAATCCAACTCTAACTAAGCTCTATTTAGGAGACACTCATTAAATGAGAATTTGGGGAAAAAAAAACATCTAATAGAGAAAATACGAACACATTAGGGAATGTGAGGGAAATTCACTTTTAAAATAAAATAAAAATGGTAATTACTTGTGCAACTTGGGGAGAGTGTGACAAGTGTGTGGGTGAATAATCAAAATTAATTTAATCTAAAAAGTTAATTATTTGTGCATGAGGACATATGTCAGTCAGGAAATTTCTATAAAACAAATGGTGTAGAAGGGTTCAATGGATCTGACTTTTGATAGTATTGCTATGCTTCCAAAATTGGGTTTGACTATGTTTAACTTGTGAAAGTTGAGATTTCAAGTTTGAGAAAGAGTGGGAGCTCTTCCTTGCGAGGGAAGGTTGAGACCTATTGTTTTTGGTTTCTTGTGTGTGACCCCTTTGCATCTCCGGGGATAAGGGGGAAAAAGAATACCCCTAGCATTGGATGTGAGGTACTGGTGAAGTCTCTATGATTATCGAGTAGAAGTAAAGAAGGATCGCAATACATTGAAGGACATCTTCAGCTCTCCACCTTCAATGGTTCTCATATTTTACTTCTAAAATGTTATTTTGTAATAGGAGTAGATTTGTACTTTAGTATAAAAAAAATCAATGCATAATAGTGTTGCAAATTCTAGAGAACAATTTCCAAGCTCGATGAAGATCCATTGTGTAATTAAATACTAATGAAATTCTTGTTCCCTTCTAATTTATTTTAGAAAATCGGAATTATGAAATTTATTTAATCGCTACCAAATTACTCCACATCTACTGAATTCGCGGATTATATATTTGCTGATAAGAAATTTGCAACCCTGAATTGGAAATTGTTATGGTCACTGTGAACTAATGAGTTTCCCTAGAAATTAAAATTGGTAGAGTCATTGCCAAAAATTATTTATAAATCCGAAGTTCAGATTTTGAAGGATTGTTGCTTTGTTTATTTTACGAATCCTGAGTTGTGTTTTGTTTTATGTTGATGCATAACTAGTGAAATTTTTGGAGATTTGAATTATATCATCCCTTCCAAGTTAATAGAATTTCGATTGGGCCTTTGTAACTTATAATATTTTTTTTCGAAATCGGAACTGTGTTGATCCTTGTAAAATTTATTTTCCAATTCCTACTTTTAGAACTTCATATGGTATCCATAGATTAACATGCGATTCGACTTTTGAATTTTGTTATGATCCCTGTGAATTGTTGTGCAGCTCTGCACCAAATTTGTAAGGTTGCTACAATATCGAATTGCAAGTTATTGACCTTGAAATTCATTATGGTTTCTATGTATTTAAATGAAATTTTGGAACTAACCTTTAAGAGTCGTCGTAAAAATTAATTAATTTCCTAAATTCAAACCCGATATAGTAGCTATGTAAGTTTGAAACTACGGAAGCTACAACTTGTATGATCTCATTTATCGTACTGCAAACCCTAAAGGTGATCCTCTTAAATCGCTGCATGATTGGTTGCTTGTTGGATCTAAATTTTTCCTGGGTAGAAGCAAAGCCTTAGGTGCAAAGCCTGAGTTGAATATCGATATAGTCACTACGGATTGGATGTCAACTCTGAAATTTAGATATTGAAGAGTTGATGTCGAGTTGTTTTTCACTAACCCTAGATACCTTAAACTAAGGGCAAATCCATAGCTAACCATTAGATATTGCTAATTTCTTAACACCATTTGATGGTGAATCTTCTTAAAATTTTAGAGCCAACACTGATGTTGGTTCTCTTTAGTCTTGTACTTATTAAATTTCTAAGGCTTTGATGTCATATTTCCGTCATTTTCCTTGCCCATATTCTACTGTCTTGAAAGATAAGATAACTACTATTAGTTCTCGACATCGAATATTTCCGTCATTTTCCTTGCCCATATTCTACTGTCTTGAAAGATAAGATAACTACTATTAGTTCTCGACATCGAATAAGATGAATCGAGTTTATGTTTTATCTTGGCGTTGGAACGATACTAATTCATGTCTTCCAGTTGTATTTATGAATTGAGATTGATGAATGTACAAATCACTTATTTGATCCAGATAACCTATGTGTACTCTTCATCTCTCCTTCTTCCACATGGGTACCCTTCTACCTCTTTCGAAGGGTGCCATCCTTGTTAACTACCATTATTTTATTCGCCACTTAGGTTAGGGAGAACGATACTTGGCCTAGAAGGCATCATCTAAGTTTTATTTAGAGCCTTATAAATTAAAGAGGAATGTTGTTTTTCGACTATTAAAAACTATTGCATTTACCTTTTGATTATTATTTATAAGAGATTTGGTTCAAGGAACATTAAAGTTGTTCTCCATAAAAAAAAATCGTGGATAAAATTTCAACCTTATTCTTGCATAAATTTTAATCCCGATGTAGCCCTTACTTAAACTTCTTCCTTGAAAGTCTTGAGAATTAATTATCTATGTGTATTCATGCACATTATTATTTAATTGTAACCTTTTATTTAACTTACTCTCCCTAAAAGTCTTTTGAGAATTTAATTTAATTTTATGTGGTCTTTCATAATTGTAAATTTGAGTAATCATTATCGAAGAACTTCAAAAAATTTACTTAAAGTGGTACCATTAGAAACGTTGTAAGTTTGTCTAAAATTTTGGTATCACCCTCTTATACTAATTAGTCTTTTGTTTTCCAAGGAGAAGTAAGGAATACTTTCCTAACTTAGAAAGATTTATTTTTATACTACAAATGCAATATAATTTAAAAATACATTATGAGTGATAATGTTTGATATGCTTTACATGTTTGTTATGTATTTCAAAGTTGACTCTCCTAGTAAAAGCTATAGAAATTGTGGTTGACATTTATGATTAGAGGTATGCTTTTAGTGTAAATTATGTGTCTAATTGAATAGAAATCGATTAATTCCGATGAGGTTCTTATGTATTTTATTATGTTAGATTCAATACTTAATTAATGACATCGTTATCCACGAAGATTTGTGAATTGTTATGTTTAGAAGGTGGATTATAACACTGACATGTAGTAGTAATAGCGATGTTTTGTAATGGATTGGATCCAGAATTAGAATTAGATCCTTATGAAGTGAATTTGTATGATTAGTTGACAAATTTTGTCCTAGCATATTGAGTTATTGAATGGACTTAATTGCATTATAATTAAGTAACTGATCGTCATTTTTAGCCTTAGTTTAGGTTAGAATTGGATATGGGAATAGATACTTCCATCTTCCTCAGAGAAGTGTCAGTCCTGAGACCTTAAATGGTCAAAATCAATTGGATGAATCCTAGACTTGACCGTTGATTATGTGTCATGGGAGTCCTAACCTTGCAGGGTAGGTTGGGCGGGTAGACATCCTTGTTATCTTGATGCAAAATGATTGATCTATTAGCATCATGATGTTGCAGTTGATTCTTGACATGTAGTGTTGTAAATGAAAGAAAATGTGTAACATTGATGTACACTATTTTCATGTAACACTTGTCCTAATTATGTTAAAAAAATAAAAAAAATTACCATCATTGTATCTACTGGCAATTTTCTTAATGGAAGGTTCATTACATATGGTATAATTGTGGATTCAACCCTACGACATTGGACCGTTATGCCTTACACTGTGTTAAATTAAATGATTAAATATGAATCACTAATTAATTTGAAATTTTCCATGCAGGGAATCATAGTTAGAGGACTCACGGGAAATAGACGTGGTGGTGTGGGAGAATGAGGTGTGACTCCTCATGTTGTATCTATTCCAGAGGGATATAACCCTCGGGGAGATGAGCAGACTATTAATCAGGAGCAGGTTGTTGTGGCATATGTGGTAGGTATGCTTAGATCCTTCCAACAGATGTCAGAGGCATTGATCAACCGCCTCGATCGAGATGAGGGAAGAGTGTCTATGCCCAATGAGGGTTCACAACGCACACCAGTTGATAGTAGTAGTAATCACAAAGAACTCGAGAAGGTGGGGTTTCCCAAGTTCTGGGGTGTCACAGACCACTTAGTCACCAAGGCATGGTTGGAGAACTTCGTGATGTGTTTGTTGGGCTCCAATTTTGTTATATTTTCTGCCATATAAATGCATTCATCATAATAATGTTTTCCCACATTTAGTCGATACTATATCCCTAATTACACCATAAGCATCCATTATCACTTATTATTCATCCATTATGGTTAATACATCATTATTTCCTATGTTTTCAGTGATTAAACAAGGTTTTTCCATGTTTTATTAATGATGGTTTATGATCCTGAATAGTCATCTAGTATTCACACTCCATGTCATCCAGTACTCACACTCCATGTCATTCAGTACTCACACTTTAGGTCATCCGGTACTAGAATGTTCCAGAAACCATACGATACTAGAATATTCCAGGTCATCTCGTACCATCATCAACAACCATTCGATACTGGATTATAGTCGAAAATTTGGCATGCTTCTAAAGGAAAATCGGGGACATGGTTTTTTTTCAGATCGACGTCGGCATGTGGAAACATGCGAAATAACTCACCCATATCGCATGTGTGGACCTCCAGCTCACGGGGAACAATTCTGTAAAAATTAGTAAACATCTCAAACTGCCAACTTGCACCTCGATTTCCATGCATATGAAGGTAGATATCCAAATTCTAAGATATGGGTTTTGTCTAAAATATATAAATTTGAGTATAACACGATTAGGTTTTCAAAATTCGAAATGGTTTAAGAAATAAGTAAGGATCTTTAACCCGAATTTGTCATATTTGGTGAAAAATCCAGATTTGATGATTTTTTCTAAAATTCTAAAATTTGAAATCAAAATTTGTGATTTGGTTTTATCCAATCCCCCAGCTGGTTTCATATATAAATAAGGATCAAAGGACTGATAGGTCATGGATGATTATCATTCATGAAATTGTATTAAGGAGAGATTCATTATAAAAAGATAGAATTTATAAGAAAATAATTGTAATCAAAGATTTTGATTTCTAATAAACAAGAACAACTCATGGTTGAGATTTGATGCATTATTCCAGTTTCAATCTGAATTAGTTTTCCAGAAGCATGCCTAGGTTGGGTACGGCCCCTTGATCCGAGTATGTTCCTATTTTTATTTCTTTTGCTAATTAGTTTATGAATTTGTTTTGATTTGACTTCCATGCACTGTATGTTTCAATTCTGCAATTTGATTCTACAATTGGTTTCATGGACAACTCAAATTGATGCCCTTCCAGTCAAAGCGTCAACATTCTACATTTAACCTCAATCATACTCCCTTCACAAGATTCTAATATATGTGTTTTCATGTTCCTCTATTTATGTGCTTAATTATTATTTGACCAACGATTCATTGCTTTGTGCCTTGCTTTAATTATGCCCATTCATGCTTGATTAATTTTCCATCTATTTGTTTCTCACATTATTAAATAGTGTTTTTCTTTCCCAGTTGAGTCAAATGCATAAAATAGATTTTTGATCTTTAGTTGGATATTTGAATTCATTTATAAATATAAGACATAGAAACATAGGTTCATAACTGCACTTATTATTTACAATTTATAGTGTGTTCCATCCTTCATGATGTGCTTATAGATTGATTACACATGCATGGGCATTTACATTTTTTTATGAGTAGATCACCCCTCTCTTTTCTTCATTTTTGGCACCCATAACTTACACATTAACACACACCACCAATTATGCATCTATTCCTTTTCATTAACCTTCTTTCCTTGCTTGGTTAATTTCACCTAATTCCTCTAAGTTAGACAATTGTCACCAAGAATCCATTTCATTTTCTTCAACCATTTTTCTAGCATTTTATTTGACTGTGTACATTCAACCTTTTCAGTCAAATATCGAAGTATTCCTCCCTTATTTATGATTATTCTTTGTTGAGTTCTACAATGTACATTTAAAATTATATGTTCATCTCTTCTTAACCTATCTAACATTCAAATTTCTTAACAGAGTTGGTATTTCTTTTCTATCGCATAATAATTTCAATTCTTTGCTTCAGATCCCTACAATATCATCTTTTTGTATTCCTTCTCATTATTCTCTATGATTGATGCATCTGAATTTGAAAGATTTCAAGTTTAGATTTGATTTGCAGCCTTGTTTGATTACCTTTCATTTTAGCTTGTCTTCTTAATATTGATTTTACATTTCTTTCATTAAATTTCCCGCAATTTTATTTTAGATTGCTTTATTTTCCTCTACTTTGGTTCCTTGCACTTTAATTTCACATAGATTCAATCACCAAAGGAAATATTAAGGGTCCAACTCTTGAGATATGACCTCCCTATGATGAGATTCATCCCAAGGTGTTAGTTTATTCCTAGTTAATCAAGTCAATTTCAATTTTCTTTATCGCATTAGAGTGCATTTTTTGAAACACATTTAGATTAGGCTATATGAGGCTCCAATCCTACATTTTTTGTTCTTTCACCTCAAATCGTGTTGGCCTCCATCAATAATTTAATATTGGGAATTAATAGTACATATATTTAGCCCAACATTTTTGGCGTCGTTTTCGGGGAGGTGCTAAGGGATTAGAGCATAGGTAGGTTGCTTTTATTTCTCCGAAGCCTTGACTTTTCCTTTCATGCAAGTGTGGTGTTATTTTAAGGAAAACCTAAGGGTGGAGAGAAGATGGTAATATGTGAGGGAAGATCCCACACCTCCACTTTAGTTGGGTTTCTCCAAATTTAGGTCGTCCTCTTCCTTTCAATAGTTAGATTTTTTTTTTATTAGCATTAGCCACACACACACACACACACACATATATATATATATGAAAAGATAATTTAACTTTTGTGAACATATAACTTGGCGAGAGAAGGGTCCTAGTAGCATGATGGCGCTTTGATTATATAATTGGTTTTCTTATATTTTCTTTTAGTTCACTTCCTTTTCATTTACTTAGGATTTTTTAAAATTTTTGGGTGATGTAAGAACCCCTAATCCATGTGTGATATAGGGCCCATCAACTAAAAACAAAGATTCAATGATGAACAAGAGTTTGGAAGAACTCTCTCAAATCCTAGCTGCAGCTAGGACCTCTGCCACTCAGGAAGAGCGAATATTAACAATATTTAAAAACCTATCTACATATCTAGAAGTGATAAAATAACAAGAGTTCCATGAGCTACATCCATGAGAAGATCTAGAATCCTCCTCTTATCACCTTTTCCAACCTGTAGAGGAGACCAAAGAATCATTCAATGGAGAGAACCCACTTGAACTTGAGATCGAGGAGTTCTTGACATGCTTATAACCAGATCTTGTATGCATCCAAGAGACAAACTACCTGAAAGAAGATGATATGCATGGAATGATAGAGGAAAACGTGCAAAGTGGTCTAAATGAGACAGTGAACCAAGAACACCAAGACTACATTGAGTTATGGTTCCAAACGACTATAAGATTGAAACAACACCATTTTTTTCTTCAACAACTATTCGCATCATACCATTCAAAATAATTGGTTCCTCATGTATTGCTATTTATTAAAGTATATTGTTCAAACCTAAACGCGAGTATATTTGTAATCATGTTACGCACATGGTTGCGTTGGAAGTACACATATACTTGAAAAGGTGTTTTTTTTAAGGTATAATAGAGAATAGGTGAATAAATGTTACATATAGTTTATTGCGACATCATTTTTAATATGTTTTTAGCTGATAGATATTTTTCAAAGTTTTTTAAATAAATGAGGCCATGACGATTTGTTGGAGTTTTGCAGGCATTATCTTTTTGGTTGGATTTGGATAACATCTTCATGACTGATTCAAAGAAGTAATTGCATTTCTTTTGGTTCAGTTGTTTCATAAAAAACTTATTTTATTATGATATTTTTTTACCTAAGATTGTTTTGGAACAACTAAATCCATTTTTCTATTACTCTCCTAAAAGTTGTTTTTCTAAAGAATACTTTCTGACCTTTATTAGTTTTTCTCTACTATTTTTCTGAACTGTTTTCCTTTGAAGAAATTTATAGTTTAGGTAATTATTAATAATGAAAAACTAAAAAAAGAAAAGAGTTCAATTAATCAAACCCAATACATTTTGTCACAACCAATCATGTTCAAGAGATTTCATTTTCAATCTTTATAAAAAATTTGAGATCATTTATTATAGAAGTAACTCATAGACGTGTCTTTGGTTATACCGTGGGATTACATAAAGTTAAAATTCCATATTATGAGGCCATACACAGCTAGTACAACTTCATCTAACATAAAAGTTGGTCAGTAGAGAATCCTTAATAAAGAGTAGCAGAAGAGTGCATGAAGTTTCTACCCATGGTAACACTACCATAATCTTATATGGAGAAGATGAACTTGAAGACTAGAGGAACCTTTAGGTCATTCTCTCATGACGTCATCCACCACACATTAAGTAACTTTGACCATGATATGTCTTTGGACTAATCTCAATACATAAATCTATGTTTCATGTGAACAATATTTTATGGGATATTTATAAAATATCTTCCAACCCAACACCATCCCATCCCATAAAAAGGTTTTGAAATATGCATTCCCATTTACCCATGCAAACTCAATATATACATTTTACCTTAAGGGTAAAGTTTGGGACATGAGCCTTTGATGGAAAATGGGTGTAAGAGGATAACTTGCTAGGATACTAGATAGGTCTGTTGGCAGTGGGTACCATCCTGTGGTATGACTAGGATAACCCATTAGGTTACTGAACATGCTCGTGGGAAATGGGACATTCTTCATGGGGAGGATATTTCTTATATGTCAAAATTACCCCATCGGAGTACTGAGCAGGCTTGCTGGAAATGGGTTCTGATTTTGATATTCCTAATCTATATTTTTCTATATGAATGATATACTTGTGTAAATCATCAAGAAGAAGCATGCATGGTTAAACTAAAGGTTAAATAAAATACTTCTATTTTCCATTTGAGAATAACCCTAAGTTGACCTTAAGACCCTATCATAGATTTCATACTATATCTAAAATGTATTATCTTAAGAGTGGGACCATGATCTTATAAGCCTAATATACTCAATTGTGAAATTTATCTTTATTACTTGAATGACTGTAAATATTTTGAGAGTGAAAATGGTTGATCAGTTTCCTATCGAGTTTTCATATGTTGAGACTGTTGATACTCTTTTATTTTCCTTTCTAAAGGAGAATAACAAAATCTATACTCCAATTTATACAAGACACTTTGAGCATAAGTGCTACTAATCTTTTGATGAAGTTTTTTTAGGAAAGGAAACATAAATCTATGTTATAGAACAAAAAAGTTGGTTAAACATAGAGGAGGAATATTCAAAATTGACCTTTGAAAACAATTTAATTTATGTGCATTGATGTTACTTGTCATCAAATATTTATTGGAATTTTTTAAATGAATGCGGAATTATATGTACATCATGTTATGATCAGTTGTACTTTAATGATCTTATGAAATTCTTTCTCTGTGTTTAGTATTGGTACTCATAAATTGTGTGCCCACAATTTATTAGTAGCTCTTAGATTATGTTCTTAGCAGCTCTCAGAATGGTATCAAAAATCTTGCAGTAGTTTGCATGAGGACATGCAAAATTTTGGGTTTAGGGGTGAAGTGATCCTCAGATCCCTTCCATGCCTTCAAATTCTTGGCAGTATCACCAACATCTTCAACTAGTTCTTTTTCTCTTCAGCAAATCAAATTCTATTCTCTTCGGATTTCATCAACTTCCATCAGTTCTCATCCTTGCACCACTTCATCTTCAAATTTTAGCAGTCCACATCATGATTCTATAGACATTTCATATTGTTTTGCATATTTTCCACTTCAAGATGCATTAGAATTCAAGGCAAAGGTAACTTGAGGTAAAGATGGTACAAATATTTTTAATTTACTAAGAATTTGGAAAACATGATCCATAACCACTATTACCCACTCCACATTCGATTATGCATTATCACAACTACTCAGTAAACTGATGCAGGAGCATCGCTCCATGTTAGCCAGCCAGCCAGCCAGCCATGCCAGCGAATTCAAATCGCGCATTTAATAGAGGCGCAGTCCCCATTTCAAATTTGAATTGAATGTAATTTAATTTCTTAGGCTAGTGAGCCATGGAAGCCGTGCCTTTGTGCAGGCGGTAGATAGGATCGGCTTTAATGATAGATCGGCTGAGATCTAGATCCAGATGTTGGACTAGATAGCCATTGAATGTAATTTATTAGAGTAGGTAGACCTGGAGGGAAGCACTCGATGAGCCCTCAGGTAAAAGAGATTTCTAGATCTCATTTGGAGTAGGAGAGACGAGCTAGAGAATAGAATGGTCATAAGAGAGGAACTAGAGAGAGCTCAAGGAACACCATTGTAAAATACAGGCATTTGCCATTATAATATAACAGGGCAGTTTTTCCTGCATTATTTTGTCTTATATGCATGTATGTGTGTGTTCCATATATATGTTGTGAATGTATATTGTAGTTGTGCATTCGGCAAAAGTTCGTTTGATTCAGGTTGGAGGTCTTTGAGGCTTCATACCAGGAGGGTGTGATAGAACGTCGAGGGTTCTGAGAGCTGGTGCACTGAGGATGCACTTCTGAACTCTGAGGAGTTAGACAAAGACATGTTGAGGCACAGAAGCTGAAGTCAACAACTCAGAAAAAGAAGACCTCAAGGTTGCTGAATACCTTGGAGGCAAGGTTGTGTAGCTGGAACACAGTTGCAGACAGAACTTTGTTGTAAGTTCTGTGGAGCTCTGCTAGGTGGGCATTGAGCGTAAGCACAAGGTGTTGAAGGAAGCACTTTGATGAGAGTTTGAAGATATAAGTCAGAAGCTTTGAGGAGTTCTGAGAAGCTCTGCCAGGTGGGCATTGAGCGTGTGTGAGCAAGGAGTGCACAAGAGGAAGGAAATATGTCGTGAGTTCAAGGAAATAGAATCACTGAGGATTCTGGAAGGCTCTGCCAGGTGGGCATCGAGCAAGTGCATAGGTGCACAAGGACCCAGAACTGTTGAACGTTCTATGGAAAAGAGACTCCACCAGGAGGGCGTCGAGAAAGTGTGCAGATAGGCACAGAGGTGAAGAGAACTCTTTGAGTTCTGTGTTGTGAAGGGAGAGTCCACTGAAGGACCTTCACAGGGTTTCTGAATACCCAGAAGCACTCAGCCAGAGGTTTTTGGAGTGAAGGATAGCTAGGAGGGCATCTAGTTCATTCTCCATCTGAGGGAGAAGAAGGATAAAATCCCCCAAGGGGTCTGAGTGGTTGCGTAAGCTCAGAAGGAATAGCACGCTGTGTGCATGAGAAGACTCTGCAGGAGTGAAGGCGTCGGAATCCTTTAAGGGTTCGATAAATACAAGCTCATGAAGGATAGCGCTTTTATGCGCACAGGCGAACTCAGAGACTAAGGAGTTCACAGAGGAAAGGAGCCAAGGTTGAGGCCTTGGGGAAATAGGAAATTCTTCCAAGCCTGGGAAGAAAAGTGTGAAGGAAGCTCAGGGAGGAGCAACATCGGCCATTGGATCAACCGATAGAATCGAGACTGTTGGTGTTCACGGTCATGAAGCATCCGAGAAGGAGGGTACCGGAGAAAGGGGTCTGAGCCGTTAGATATCGCCCAGAATCCTTGACAACCGTCTAATCTGCAGGATTTGCGCAGAGTTTAACCTCTGGAGGAGGAGTGCACGAGGAGGATTATCTGAGCCATTAGATTTGGGGCAGATACCCGACTTTCGTCGGATCTGCAGAAGTTATGAGGGAGATAAGCCTCAGGATCAAGGGGAGAGTCCCTCGACATCAGGGACAGAGAATTAGCGAGATTTGATCTAGACCGTTCGTTTGGGAGCGGACGCGTTTCACGAGATTACCCACATCGGGAACTCGGGCACCGGAGGTCGGAAGAGGAAGTCATTCAACTTCACGAGTGGCGAGGAGATGAGAGCTCCGTGTTGTGGGGCCTAGCTGATGTCATCTCGGGATATCGTCACTCGAGAATGGTGTGGGGCCACAGGAGTCGGAAAGCGGACAGGTGGCACATCGCATCTCGGGAGCTCGTAGGTGAAAGGGTTGAGAATTTCCTGTCAAGGGTCGCGAGGCACGAGGTCACGAAGCGGAAAAGTGGCGAGAAGATCAGAGCCGTCCATCTGAGGAGGGCAGGTGGCAGAGATCTAGGTGATCTCGCGAACTCGGGGTTCGCATGTTGAAAGCCCAAGTACTGGGTGTTCAAAGTCGCAAGGCGCGAGGAAGCGAAGCGGCGAAGGGGCGAGAAGACATGAGCCATCCATCTGAAGAGGACAGGTGTCAGAGATCGAGAGATCTCATGAACTCGAGAGTTCGTAGAGTGAAGACCCAAGTATTTGGTGTTCAAAGTTGCGAGGCGCGAGGACGTGAAGCGACGAAGGAGCGAGAGGATAGGGACCGTTCATTGAAGAGGATGCGTGTCGGAGATCTAAGGATCTTGCAAACTCGGAGGTTCACAGGGTAAAGGTCCAAGCATTGGGTACTCCAACTCACGAGGGCGCGAGGCGCGAGAAGGAGAATAGTCGTTGGATCCGGATCGTAGGAGGACCATTGAATCCACACGTGGGATCGTGTATCAGAGCCTCGGGAGAAAAGGCTCGAGAATTTGTCCACGGGAATTGTGAGGTTGCGAGAAAGCGATATCCCGATAGCCGGAGGGCAGTGTGGGCCATAGCGGAGTTGGCGAGTGGAGTACAGGTGGCATGAAGCCCTCAGGAGCTCGCCGCGAGAAGTCCCGAAATATTGGCGTTAGAATTCACGATCCTGTGAGGTGCGAAGTCTCGGCGAGATAGAGGTTGTTGAAAAGTCAACTCACGTGCACCTCGACACTTCGGCACATCGGGTGTCGAGAGTTGGAAAATCAAGAGCTTGGTATAGCGAGTTGTGAGGTCGCGAGGGAGGTAAGGCCATGGTCGCGGAGGCATGGTCGTATGCGACTAGAGCTAAGCTCAGGAGGGCTCGCGCATGAAAGGAGCTCATCGCAAATCGGGGATTCGAGAGGACTGTGACTCTCGACAGCGGGAACCGCGAAACCCCGAACCCCGATACTTGAGTCGGGCATAACCTCGGTAAAGTGCAGAAGGCTGAGGTGAAGAGAAGACCTGTGGACTAGATCAGGAATTTGCATAGTGATTCTGGCAGGGGATCTAAAGAGCCACTTCGGCTCAGCAAAGGGGATTTTGAGAACGATCCTGTGAGCAGGAGGTCAGGTAAAGAGACCCTTGGGGAGGGTGATAGGTTGGACCTTCTTTGCATCATAAACCATCCATCTTCACTCCACTTGTCAAAATGAAAATTATAGATTGATCATAAGACCAAGTAAAAAAGGAAATATGTGGTATACAAATACAAAGAAACATCTATAGTGTCTTCTCCTTGTACATCATAAAGCATTCTTAAGTCATCTCAGTGTTCTAAATAAGAGGATGAATTCATTGGTGCCTATCCAAACAAAGAACTACAAAGTAAATATTGGTATTAAAATTGGCGTAATATACAGAGTATAAATGTGTCCAAGTTCATACGACCAACATCACCATCATTTTATAAACCATTCTCCACATGCACACCATTCACCATAACTTTGATACCCCATCCACTTCTTGTCCTCCATTTTTATGATAATTTTGTTTCTTCATTTGAAATCAATCTGTGGTAGTTTCCAAAGTGTCTCTCCACATGAAACAACACCTACACAAAAGAAACAATGTCACATAAATCTATAAGCATAGTATCATAATTTATTCACCTTGTTTGCATGAGGACATGCAAATCATTGGGTCTGAGGGTGTGTTGGGCTCCAGTTTTGTCATATTTTCTGCCATATAAATACATTCATCATAATACATTTTTCTCGCATTTCACAGATACTATATCCCTAATTACACTATAAACCTATGTTATCTTTTGTTATTCATCCGTTGTGGTTAATACATCATTATTTCCTATGTTTTTAGTGACATAGGTTTTTCCATGTTTTTATTAATGATGGTTTACAAGCCTGCACAGTCATCCGATAATCACACTCCATGTCATACGGTACTTGTAATTAAGGTCATCCAGTAATTGAAATTCATCTCATCCAGTACCAGAATGTTCCAGAAACCATCTAGTACCAGAACGTTGCAGGTCATCTGGTACTAGCATCAACAACAATCTTATACTCGATTATAGTAAAAAAAATTGGCATGCTTCTAGAGGAAAATCGGGGACATGGGTTTTGTCCATAGTGACATCAGTATTTAGAAACATGTGTCATAATTCACCCATATTTCATGTGTGGACCTCCATCTCAAATGGAACAATTCTGCAAAAAATAGTAAAAATTGCAAACTCCCAACTTACACCTCGATTTCCGTGCAAACGAAGGAAAATATCGAAATTCTAAGATATGGGTTTTGTCTAAAATATGTAAAATTGAGTAAGATAAAAATAAATTTTTCAAAATTCGAAATGGTTTAAGAAATATGGAAGGATCTTTAACCCAAATTTGTCATATTTGGTCAAAAACCCATATTTGATGATTTTTTCTAAAATTCTAAAATTTGAAATCAAAATTTGGGATTCGGTTTTATCCAATCCCCCATATTGTTTCATGTATAAATAAGGATCAAAGGATTGATATGTCACTAATGATTATCATTCATGAAATTGTATTAGGGAGAGATTCATTATAAAGAGTTGGAATTGATAAGAAAAGAATTGTAATAAGAGATTGTGATTTCTAATAAACAAGAATAGTTCATGGTCGATATTTGATGCATTATTCTAGTTTCGATCTAAACTAGTCTTCCAGGATAATGCCTAGGTCGAGTAAGGCCCCTCGTTCTGGGTATTTCCTTGTTTCTATTTCTTTTTCTAATTAGTTTATGAATTTGATTTGATTTGATTTCCATGCACTGTGTGTTTCAATTCTGGAATTTGATTCTACAATTGGTTTCATGGACAACTCAAATAGATTTCCTTCCACTCAAAGCATCCTCATTCTGCATTTAACCTCAATCATACTCCATTCACAAGCTTCCAATGTCAACAGTCTCCTCTTCTAAGGAAATAATA
>JZKD02S1910643.1:38863-74215 GCA_000966675.3 Picea glauca
GAGACTGTTAGAGGGTTAGTCATTAAAAATTAATTAATTAATGATTTATGAATTAGGTCAGTCTCAAAATTCTATAAAAGGAGGGGAAAGGAAGGAAGAAAGGAGGAATGGTTAGTGTAACGTTACACTACCAAATTGTGGCTTGACGGGTTGCTTGTGAGGAGTTGGGTATATCTCAGCTGTGTTGGAGTGGTAGCTCAGCCGTGGAGGCGAGCTGAGACGCTAGACTATCTCTGGTTCTTGTGTGGCCCCTTTGCGGCTCGGGGGGCTAAGGGGGAAGAAGAGTACCCCTAGCGTTGGCTGGGAGGTACCGGTGATTTTTCCTTAGTCGGCAAGCAGAAGTGCCACGGAGCGAGGGAAGTGGCACAGCGCGAGGGACGTCTCCGAAGCGGGCGAGTGGCAACGGTATGATTTTAATGGTGAAGTAGAAAGCAGTTTTATATTCAACGAAATTATTGTTATTGGTGATAATATGATGAGATTGGTTGGCATTATGGTTTGAAATTTCGTTCCACAATGATATTGTAGAGTTTGTTTATATTCTGATCATGTGTCACCTTAGTTATGATGTCATGTGTTTTTGCATTGATATGAATTAGATGATGTTGTTAATTTCTTATTTGTTAAAAAGAAAAAAAAAATTCCTATTGAACTTCGCTTTTCATAGACATAACGAAGGGGTCGTTACAACTTTTATGAAGATAAAGAAAGATGAAGAAAGATGAAGGATTTCCTTTTCTGAGCATTAATAAAGGACATCATTAGAATTTTAATTTGAAAGAAGATGGTACAATGAATTGGCTTGAGGATATTTCCCTTGATGAAATTTTTCATTTGGCTATGCAAGAGTATGTAGGAGTAAGAATGAAATCGGCTAAGGAAGAAAATTTTGGCGGTGTTGATTGGAAGATGATAGATGAAGGTATGAAGAACTTGGCTCTAATGTGTTATTTTAGTTGATTTCAAGAACATAATTTATATGAGAGATTCCATAAACTAAGTATGGTACTTGGAGATATGATTTATTGGATACGTGAATATTCTTAAAATTTTGAGAATAACCAAATATATGGAGATGAGGACATGATGGTAGCCATACGATATTTTTGTGGTAATTTGTAGCAGGGAAAGTGAAGCAATGAGTTGTACCAGCAGAAGACAAGATTGGAGATAAAATTGGACGTGTTTTGGACACATAAAATGAATGTTTTCAGGTGGACACATAAGATACAAGAAAAGGATTTCAATGAACAAAGACAAAAATTGAAAGAGGCAAGATGATTGCACAACAACAACAAAAAAAATTGGGATCTAGGGAAAATGCAAGCAACAACTTCAGTAATGAAAAATCAACAATATGTCGAGTTAATTGGACAACTATAATGTAGATTTGGGGATCGAGGAGGACTTCATCAGCCTATGAAGACACATGGTCAAGAGACCATGAATAGTTTTCACCTTGGGAGTCTGATGCAAGAGCATACTTGACTCTGGAAATCATTCACATGGAATATAACCTGGGTGTCTCTTGAATTTACTAAAGGGACTTGGTTCCCTAACTAATTAGTCTATTTTCATAAAAATTCAAGAGTGTTATCGAAATATGAGTTTGTTCTCCTAATTATGATGTAATTGATTAAATTGAGTATGTGAGGATATGGTGTAATCGAGTCTATTTGGACAAACCTCGAGAGATTTTAGGATCCTAGAGGATTTTTTCGGTCTGAGAGGTAATTAAGGACTTTGTTGAGGATTTTATGGATATGAGTGGGAATTAGCTTCTGACCATGTTTGTGTATGATGTAATCCTACAGGCCAGGAAAAATGTTATGTCAAGGTGAGAGTGTGAGTGATAGTGTGGAGGATTGTGTGTGTAGCCAACAGGCCAAGCAAAGGCCAAAGAAATGCAAAATTGGCCAAATAGGTAAAAGGAATTACATAAAATCATGTACAGTAAATGAATCAATAGAAGACATGATTTTCTCATTCTCATGTGCTATTGAATGATATATTAACGTTGTGACAATCCAGGTTGGGTTTTCCTTATCTATAGAAGTCCCCTTCAGTGTGTTTGTGCAGATGACATGTTTACATTGTGGGAAGAGTCTCATATTGATCATCATATGAAATTGATGATCTAAACCTAGAATGAGATCAAGATTTGAATCGAGTCCAATTATTCGTTAGGTATTGATAAACATCATTAATGGAATGATAATTACATTGTTGAGTGTTAGTTGGTTCCTGAGAATTGACAAGATTGGAAATACTCCCAACATAAGAAGGAGCATTATTGAAAACCCTGAAGGGAATCACAAAGGAAAAAGGAATCGATCTCCAATTTTATGATTGCGTGACTGTGGCACCAAATCCGTGGTAGAAGATATGCGACCAGGTTTAGATCATATCATGGAAAGAACATTTGTGCATTCAAAGTGTGACATCATTGGTGTACAACTTTGGACAGATGAATGGTTAAGTTCCTATTGATGGCCCATACAATTTACCCTTATTGAATTCATGGCTAGATCGATGGACATGTTAAATATATATCTAACCTCAACAGTCTCACTGTACACTACCAGTTGTCCTGGCCAACTGTACAACTTAGTTAGGATATTTATTTCGTCTCTTGATTTGATCGAGCCTATTTAGATCATCTCTTTTCCCTTTACTAATATACTCAATAAAATACTCAACGCTATGTTCTCTTCTCATTTTTGTTTCCCAATTACATATTCTTTGTATTATCTTCTTTGCTTCTCATTTTGTCATGGTATCAGAGCTTAGGATGTAAGCCTCTTCATAGTGCCTAGAGAGAATCTTGATCATAAGAAGAAGAGTGTAGAGCCTACATTGTCTTGCAGATGACAGCATGAGATGAAAGATTCTTTAAATATCTTGGAGACCAGTTTCCAGTCCATTGTCGCTCAAAAGATCGTTTCAGACAACATGTGCAAGGAAGCAGAACTACAAAAAGAAGAGAACAATTAAAGATTTCGAGATCATTTAAAGAATTCATGAAAGTTTTGTGAAATTATTTCTTAAGATGAAATTTTGAAGAAGCAGAAAAGGAGAAGCAAAATCAATCGTAAGATCGACCCTGTGAACAGATTTGAGTGGTTAATCAGGCTCATAAAGGACGACGATCTCGGAAGTAAAGGGAATTTTTTCTTAGTTGTAATATCTGAGTGAGAGCAAGATAAACCGTCAAATCAAGCAAATATCAAATCAAAACCATCATATCTCAATGGAGAGAGATCGACAGTGAGGAGGCATTGTGGGGATCAAAAACAAAATTAAAGTTTATGTAAGTAGTGAGCCCACAATTGCTTAGGATCATTGATATTTTTAGATCAACGATCAACGATGGATATCGATCCTGCTACGAATGAGCAACTACACATTACGGGGATCAGAGAGGAAATTAAAGCACGAGCAAGTTGTGATCCCGCAACTGCTCAAGATTGTTGATCTTGTCAGATCAATAGATCAATGCCAGATATCGATCCCACTACGAGAAAAAATCTTCACTTTGCAGAGATCGACAAAGAAATTAAAGAGTGAGTGAGTCAAGTCTCTGCAATCACTTACGGTCATTGATATTCAAGAAAGTGACACACGTCCGACGATATCGTACTCTGGGAGAAAGCCACCAGAAGATAAGGAGTGAAAGACTCCTGAAGTTCCGAAGATTCAAAGTAGATACATACCTTTGATCGAAGTGGACACATGGCAGGAGATCCTTCACTTCAGCAATAATTACTTTCAACGAAAGACAGATACGAGAATCCAGAACTCTCGAAGGCTCAAATCCCGTAGTTCATCTGGATCGTCCATCAACAAGGACACACAATGCCAGATATATCACTTCAAAGACTTAGCACTCTAGAAGGTATTGCAGAGCAAGATATACCTGTAGTCCTGAAGTAAATCTAAGCCCCTGAAGGCTATGGACACGCGTCGACATATCTGTCATTTCATAAAGTTAACACTTTGGATTTTTGTGATGTTTTGCAAGTCTCAACACCTGAAGCCTGAAGTTCTAAAGTAAATATCGGCCATCAAAATCAAAAGGCAACATGGAGGCATATATTTCACTTCGGACATTTGAAACTCTGAAGGATTCCACATATTAGAAAATAGAAACTCTCGAACGTCAGAGTTCCGAAGAAGATATTGGTCATTCATTTGCAAAGTCCTAATAATCATTGGATTTATCTCTCTCCAAACAATTCGCCACTTCGACACTTCACAAGTGTTGCGATTCAGAGCGGTGAAAGATCCTCGAAGCCCAAACTCCTGAAGTAATTCTGATTCATAGATATCAATAGGTAATTGAGACCGTTGATATCTTCCCCCTGTTCGAAAGTTCGCGAGTTCGGAATATTGCGAGGTAAGAAAGGAATATCACCCAGAGCCCCAAAGGTTTGAAGGCATGACATCCCGAAGTAATTGTGGACCGTTTGATATGAAAGCAACGAGGATCATTGATCTTTGCAGCAATTCGTCTATTCGTCCATTCAAAAAGTTAGAGGAATTGAGACCTTCAACATCGAAATGCCTGAATTACAAATACCCAGAGCACCTAGTTCTTAGCCCCTGGTCACATGAGAAGTTGAACTATTTTTTTTTTTCTTTCAAGCAAACTCAGATAGCCCAATTATGCCATTAGAGGGGCTAACATGTAGATTTTAACCTTGTACAATATCTATTGCAAACTGATATTCAGTAAAACATTACATAGATATTTTTCCCCTGGAAACCCAAACCGAGAAAACCACCATATTCTTACATATAGGAGCCAACTGCTCAAAACTCTCACTGCATGGGAAATGTTCGGTCTAGTAGATACCATTACATACATAAAACTACCAACTGCACTCACATATGGAACACGAGACATGGCCTCCTCCTCTTCATGTGTCTTGGGACACTGATCCGCAAATAACTTTACACCAATAGGAATAGGAACCTTGAACGGTTTACATTCCTGCATATTAAACCTGTACAATATTGTATTGTCATTTTTTCTCTGATTTAACTACAATTTCATCCTTTTATGATCTCTTTTAATTTCCATGCCCAAAATGAAATTTGAAGCACTGAGATCCTTCATTTCAAATTTAGAGGACAACTGAGTTTTCACATACTGAATAATCTCATTGATGTTTCCTATCAACATGTCATCCACATAGAAGACCAAATAAATCAAATGATCACCAATTAATTTAAAATACACACAATGATCCTCTTTGTTTATTGTGAAGCCAAGTCCCAACATATAAGTATGAAATTTTTGATACCACATCCTTGGGGATTGTTTTAAACCATACAAGGGCTTTTTCATCTTGCATACCAACTCCTTCTTTCCCATCACAACATAACCTTCTGGTTGCTTCATATAGGTTTCTTCTTCTAGATCCCCATGTAGGAATGTTGTCTTCACATCCATTTGTTATATTTCAAAGTCAAATGTAGCACCAATAGATAACATAAATCTTATGGAGGTTAACTTGGCAATAGGAGAAAAAATATCACCAAAATCAATTCTCTCAACCTGGGAATAACCCTTTTCTACTAACTGAGCTTTCTATTTCTCCACTTTTCCTTTTTCATTCAGCTTCTTTTTAAATACCCATTTGTTGCCAATGGGATTTCTTCTAGTTTGCAACTCCACTAGATCCCAAGCCTCATTCTTATCCAAAGATGTCATTTCTTCATTCACGGCCCTTTTCCAGATGTTTACATCCTTTGAATCCACTACCTCCTTGACAGTTCTAGGATCATCATCAGTAATAGATAAATCAAAATTTGAATGGAAGTCATATGAAGTATACCTTTTCGATAGCCTTCTTTCTCAAACCGATCTCCTCAATACTGGAGTATGAGGATCTTCTTCTTATGATTCATGTTCTTCTATAGAGTTTGACTCATCATCTTTTAAATCAAACTCTATTTTATCTGGTTTTTCCTTACTTGGTACGACTTCTTGTTTAACAACATCCTTCATTTCTCTAAATACCACATCTCGGCTATACACTACCTTCATAGTTTATGGGTTCCAAAGCTTATAACCTTTGAGACCATATTTGTATAGAATAAAGATACACTTTTTGGCCTTATTATCTATCTTACTCATGTTTTCCTTTGGAACATGAGCATATGCATCACAACCAAATACCTTGAGATTTTTTAGAGAAGGTTAATTACCATTCCATACCTCTTTTGGAGTCTTTTCATCCAACGCTAACGAGGGTGATATTTTGACCAAGTAGCATGCAATACCCACAACCTCTACCCATAATTCTTGCCCTAGACAACCACAACTCTACATGCACCTTGCTTTTTCCATCAGTGTCCTATTCATCCTTTCTACAACTCCATTCTGCTTAGGTGTATATGGAGTAGTCTTCTGCCTTTCTATACTTCACTTCTTACATAATTATTCAAATTCATTACCACAAAACTTTTCGCCATTATCTGTCCTTAGAACCTTAATTCTTTTCTATGTCTAATTATCAGCAAGAGACTTAAACTCTTTAAACCTGTAAAAGACTTTGGATTTCTTCCTAAGGAAATATATCCAAGTATTCCTCGAGAATTCATTTATAAATGAAACATAGTTCATAGATTTTCGTAATGATGGGACTGACACAGGTCAAAAAACATTACTGTGAACTAGCTTTAAGATTCCTTCTGCCCTCTTTGCACCAAAGGGGAATCTTACGCGATTCTGCTTCTCATATAAACAATTTTCATAGAAATCAAAATCCAGAGAGCAGTTAGACATACCTTCAACCATACCTTTACCATGTAGTAGTCGAAGACCCTTCTCTCTGATATGCCCCAGTCTTTGATTCCATAGCATAACCTTTTCTCCAGAGACTGTAGGAGTTATTTCTTCTTTGAATCCAATATCAGGAACAATGGAACTATTACACCCATAACTAATAGTTATTCCTTTCATATTATACAGAGTTCCAAACCGAACTCCTTTCAACAACAACATTGCTCCTCGAACCATCGTGCAAGTTTCCTTTTCAAATATTGTTTTACCCCTGCATCATCCATTTTTCTTACAAAAATCAATTTTTTGGACAAACCTGGGATATGCATAACACGAGGCAATGTTCTAATCCTTCCATATATGAGCCTCAACTTGAATTTTCCTTGTCCTATGATTCTGGTTGTCGAATCATCACCTAAGAAAACATTACCTCCATCATACCTTTCATATTCGCAGAACCACTCCATGTGGGGAGTCATATGAAAGTATGCCCCAGAGTCAACCAACCATGCCTCATGATCTGCAGGTGTGATTGAAGAAGCCAAGTACACATCCCCTCCTTCTTCCTTGGATATATTTTCTTCTGTAGAATGAGATTCTCCAGATCCCTTCTTTTTCTCAACCTTGGAACTATACTGCTTCTTGTAGTTCCCTTCTTTTCCACATCTCCAACATACCCTTACAAAATTTCTGGGAGATTTAGATCTACCCTTATACTTAGCTCTCCCACTTAAGAAATTAGATATATTCCTTTCCTGGGAACGTCCTCTTTCAAATAATGCATCTGTGCTCTATCCTTCCATATTCTTCTGTCTCATATCCTCCGACAACAAGGATGAAACCACTTCATCAAACTTCAAGGAAGTTGTACTACTACCTATGGCCACAACCACACTATCCCAGGAGTCTAGTAAAGAACACAGTAAACTAATACATTTATCTTCAACTGAAATTTTAATCTCAATAGATACTAACTGACTTACCAAAATATTGAAGGCGTTCAAATGCTCTTCCACTGAGTCTCCATCTCTCATCCTCGGGTTACATAGCTTCTTTCTCAGGAATAGTTTATTTACCAGGGACTTAGACTGATACAACTTCCCCAACTTTTCCCATAAATCCTTGGTTGTAGCTTCCTCTGACACATTCAATAATACTAAATTGGAGAGACATAGTCAGATTGTTCTTTTTTCCTTCTGATCCGACTTTTTCCAATCATTTGTTGAAGTTACTGTAGGTGCAGTACTTGGATCTACTGAGATCCATTGATCTTGGTCCACCAACAAATCTTCCATCTTGAGCTTCCACAACTCAAAAATTTTCCCATTAAACTTCTCTATCTCCATATTCGAATTGCTTTCCATTTCTTTTGACCTAAAAAATCACTACCACAGATCTCCCACTGTAACAAGGCTTATCACAGTCCCGATCCAAACCATTGACCACAAAGGGGTCCCCCCTAAATCCAACAAAGATATGATACCAAATGTATATTTTAACCTTGTACAATATCTACTACAAATAGATATTCAGTAAAAGAAGAGAAAATATATAATGACAAATACAAACATTACACAGAGTTTTTCCCCTGGAAACCCAAACTAGGAAAACCAACATATTCTATATTTATTCATATGTGTTACATTGTTTACAATACAATATACATATAGGATACAATGGAATCCAAAAACCTAACCCAGTTACCTTTATTATTCCACAACCCTAATTCGTTAACAAGAAATAGAAAACCATCGGCAAAAACCATGTGCCGAAAAACCACCTAAATATGTGACGCATTTCCCGAGGCATGTGATACGTTTCCTGAGGCATAATTTTTTTTCCTCATGCAAAGAATATAACACATAACCAACATACGGTTTCTAAAGAACAGAGCTCAGATATTTGAATCCATAGATCTCACCCTTGGATAGTCAGTTCCAGCCAGATTTAAGCTAAAGAAGCATTATACCTCGTGTTTTTCAGCCCCAAGTCACAACAGAGGATTTCGCAGACTTGGTGTTACATGCAACAAACAGGTAAATCATGCAAATCCCTCACAATATCTTATGCTCGGATAACCATGTCCATCAATATGTATCATTGTGACGATATAGAATAGTTGATCCACAAGTGTGATCAAATTGGTGAATGAACAACCAAGAAACAATGTCATGGGTCAGTAAAGACGACTCAATAAGTCGAGAAGAGATATCAGACAGATATCGAAAGAGAACAACAAATAAATGGTAGAATATTTCACAAATAAAAATGAAGAGGTTCCAGTTGTACCTGAGGATCTCACACAAGAAGCAAATCAGAGGAAAATTGATGATATTTGGAGCAACATGTCCATGAATCTACCATTACCGCTACAGTGTAATGGTAAGAATTTTGAAATTTGGTCTGTAAGAATGAATACCTATTTGCGCTTTGTAGATTATTATCATAATATACATGATTAGGAAAGGGATTCATTAGCATTACAGATCATCCAACAAGCCTTGTATGATAGTATGTTGCACAAGGTTGAAACAACGACATCTTTGAAAGAAGTTGGAGTATTCAAGAAAGAGAGTACAGTGAAAGATGGAGCAACAATTTGTTGAATGTTGCCACTCTAGAAGAAGCATATGTGTCTAAAGAAGAGCTACTAGAGGAAAAGAATGAAGGAGAATTTGTTTTTGAAGTAGAGCTAACAAAAGAACAGAAAGAAGGTGCATTTGTGTGTGAAGCAGAGCATGAGAAAATTGCAGAAACTGATCATGAAGCTATTGGTACAACAACCTACGTTGATGAAATGATTCAAGTAGTGTTTTTTAATGACAAAAAAGGATCAACATCAATGATGATTGATGAAAATTATGCATAAATTGGCCTCTTTGATAGAGAGGTAATAAATATTGAAATTGAATTTGATGATGATAATCCGTCTTATGATGAGTACCTTCCAATAATGGAAGAGAAGAAGAAAATTTATGAATTGATGTTTGGAGGAGAACAAAGTGGATGATTTGGTGACAGCTGAAGCAGTGATTGAAATAAGGTTTGATGACAGAAGCATTCAAAGAAGTACACTTATGACTACCAATGAAGCAACTGAAGAAGAAGATAATGTTGATGCATATTTGAAATGGATTGAATAGTCAATCTATGATGATGATGATGGTAACTACTCTCAGAAAGAATAGAAAGAAGAGAACCAATATGGTTCATGTTATAATTTTTTATATCATATTGACAAGTTGTTTGAGTATGCAGATGAGTAGCCAAAAGAAGAATATGAAGATATGGATGGGGATCTTAATGAAGAACAATTTTAAATGATTTTCATGCAATGGAGTTTTGAAGAAATCATATTTTATTCTGAGTTAATGTGGAAGCAGTTTGTTGACTATGTAGCCCAAGCTATGAAGGGCATTGATGATAGTTTGCAGTGTGGCATCATCCCACTCTCAAAGAAAAATTTGTTGTAGAAGAATATGAAAGAAACACACATAAACAACTTGATGAAATTATTAATATGAAGTTACAACGACAAAGACAAAAGGCAAAGCACAGAGCTCTCGATATCAATTCCAAAATGAAAACAATGACCAAATTAGAACAATACAAAGTTTGGAAGAATAGAAAGAAGAAACCTAGCTCAAGTTAAAGTTGAAGTCTAGTTTTGTTGTTACCTATTGTAAGACCAGCTGAGACATAGACCAACAAGAATTTTCCTTACTGAATTCCTTTTTTTGGTTTGGTAAATCCATTTTTTTATTTCTCAACACTTAGGAATTATCAATGCTAATGCTTTTAATTGTTTATTTTAAGAGGGAGTGTTAAATATATCTATAACCTCAACGGTCTGACTATACACTGCCAGTTGTCCTAGCTAGCCATACAAGTTAGTTAGGATCTTTATTTTGTCTCTTGATTTTCTTAAGACTATTTAGCCTAGTTCTTTTCCCTTTTCTAATATACTCAATAAAATACTCAATGTTATGTGTTATGCTCATTTTTGTTTCCCAATTTCATCTTCTCTGTATTATGTTCTTTGCTTCTCATTTTGTCAGGAAGAAGTCATTCTTTTGGATATGTGATGAGAGTTGGTTGATTCTGAACAACTTGGAAACATATATCTGATAGTGATGAATGAGGGGTTTGGAATCTTCATCGCAAGGACCAAACAAATTGTGATGAAGTGGGAAAGATTATAGGAGATCGTACCCTCAAGTTAAGAAGAGAAAATCTTACAACTGAGAGAATGTTTATCATGTAGAGATCTGGAATCTGTGTTGAAATCATAGAAGAGAGAAGTCTCTCCAATGGAAACCCAACCTTATATTTAGCAATTGAAGGTTTATTGGTCCTGGAATCAATATTGAAGAATGCAATATTGAATGGAGGAGGTGGAGATAGCCAGGATATGGGATCAAATAGTTGGGAGGTAAAACCTTTGTTTTATGCTACAAGAATTCAAGTTGATAAGTATATTTGTTCTTGATAGAGTTACATTTCAGAGTTAGGGAGGTTTCATAGATTGAGTATTTTGGGTGTGAATATAGATCGAGGATATGTCTATATTTGTATAAAGAGTTTGATTCTATATAGGTGTGCTCCATTATTCATAAATTGCAAATAGAGAAAGTCAAAGTTAAAGGAGAAGGGAACCCTACAGTAATGTTGAGTTTGACTGTTGGTTGTAACAGTGAAATGGAATTACTTGTAGACAAAGGTTTTGACACTGAGAAGAGGGCTCTTATATGAGCCAAAAGGATAAGTGGATAAAATTAAAGGTAAGTTTATAAGCAGGGTTGGGTGGCCCTGCATCAACTACCTATTTGAACAAAAAATCCCAAGAGACTAAGATAGTAGCTGGCACATTCGCAGGGGGAGAGAAGAAGTAAGAGTTTCACTCTTTGTCATTGATGTTAAAGGGGGAGAGAATAATTTAAAAAAAATTGGTATTAGTAAAAAAAAAAATCAATCTTCCAATTTGAAGATGATATCAGTGATAGGGGGACCAAAGATACACACTCATTTGTTTTATAGATATGTTTCCCTCAATTCCAAAGGGCGAGATTGTTAGCATTATTGATTTTCTGTTGTAATTGATGGAAACATGAATAAAAACATGGGCAGTAATAAAAAATTAACAGTGAAGAAATAACAAAGTTATGCTTGATGAGTGGTATCAAAGGATAAAATATAAGTCATGACAACACATAATTTAGATTTTGTTGAATACAGATGAAGTATGAATCAATTCTCAGGATAAAGAGATAATACAGAGGAATGGTTTTTTGAAGCTATTATAAATATGGAGAAAGATGAAGGATTTCATTGGTGTGACCCTGAGAAAGAATGAGAATGTTGAGGATGTTGAAGATATAATTCAAACGGTGAATTGGCTTGGAGATATTTCTAATAATTGAATATTGCATTAGGATAGAAAGGAGTACAAATAAGTAATGAATAAATCTAAGTGAGATAGATCTAAGTAATGGAGGGAGATAGATATAAGCGATAGCTGCAACGCTTGATTGAAGACGAGGGAATGAATAAATCTTAAGATAAATTGTTGAAGAAGGGTTTTGTAAAATATGGATAAAGAAATTAAAACACAGGGAACATCTGATCAAGATTGAATAAAATTTTATCGTTAGATCGAGAATAATTCAAGAATCATGGGGTGTATATTTAGATCGATGTTAAACTTCCTATGATGAAGAGGTTGAATAAGGATCGTCGGATCTCATGGTAGAAGGAGAAATAAATTCAACCATCCATCCAATCCTGGATTAAAACATCACCATAGATCTAATGATCATAAAAAATGAAGTGATGTGGATCCAGACGTCCGACCAAAGTTCAGATAAACAATGGAAAAATATTTTGCATAGCATAGGTGCGAATAATTTAACATGGGGCAGACCCCCCAGAATATTGTGGGTCGTCGATCACAAAAACATGTGTTGTTTAGATATTTATTTTGGCATCCACATCATTCAAATACGAGACAGGAACCCATCCTCGGAAACAACAGGGACCATCCATCCAACGAATGATTAATTTTTCACCATTGATTAAGTTAGGCTAGAGATTGCTAGCACTCAGTTGTGTAGCCCTCGGTTGTGAGTTTGGTTATGTGGGAAGAATGATTTATTATGGATAAGGCCATAATATGAGGTCATAGTCGTTAATCATATGGAACCTAATGAATGCCTGGATGAAGTTAGCATAGTTTGAACAATAAGCGCTTTTGGAGAAGCACTTGGTTGTAGTTCATGACCATATGACAGGGACCTAGTTAAAGGACTTTGAGGAACTGAATATAAGAATCGATGATAAAGGCTAGATACAATATATAATGGACCTCGAAGCAACCATAGCATGGAATCAAAGGAATTGCATAGTAATCTAATTCACAACGGAGGAATCTATAGAGAAGGATCATGAAGGAATTCACATGAATTGGTTGAGGATAGAAATAAGGATTTGATCCATAAATGTGATCAAATGGAAAAGGGCTTCTTATAGAAAAGAAGGGAAGATGCAAAAGCTACAATATGATAAATTGAATTAAATATTAATGGAGAATATTAATATTAATATATGGATTATAAATACAAAAGAGGAAAAAGTTAAATGGAAACGGGTTTTTACATAAAAACAAATATGAAAGTAAAATAATGAAAAATGTAACTTTATGTAAAAAGTAAATTCAAAATAAAAAACAAAGCAACATGAAAATGAGTATTAAAATATAAAAAGATAAAAAAATGAATTTACTTAAAATGTCAAAAAGTTAAATGGTATTTTCCCTTGGTTTAAAAGCCCATGATATTTTCCCATGGTATTGTGAAACTTGAAAATGAAAACGGATAATGGAGAATTAATTATTTAATCAATGGACGAATAAACATGACATGAAGGATTATGACTAATAATAAAGGAAGAATTTTGTTATTAAAATAACATTATTATTACTGAAATGAAGAGGTGCATTGAAAGCCACATTGTTTCAATGGCATACACCTTCTGAATGGATATATAAACAAAATATTTTGCTGGAAAAAGATGTATCTCGATGGATCAAATATAAATACAATGGATTGAATGAGAATTCATTCTTTGTTAGGTTTGTGCCTTTTTACAAGATGAGTCTTGTTATGAGGGTTGGGTTCCTCACTTGTCAGTTGGATCTAAGAACTACAAGATGTGTCTTGTATCTGAGAGTTGGAACTCTCTTACTTAGTTGGTGTTGAATAGTTTTAGGGTTGGTATCATATGTACTTATTCAAGTTTAATAAATATATGATATTTTTTATTTTTTATACAGTTTGCGTTTTTATAACTATTATATATATTTATGAATAAGTAATTGAAATACATATCTGTTATTTAATTAATTTAAGTAATCTAAGAAAGTGCAGAAATTGTCCAAAAGTTCAAGACATTGATTCACCCCCCTCCTCTCAGTGTCAATGTGTGTTTCAGTGATTGACTTTGTCGGGGATATTGGTTTTGTGTAGGGTATTGGGTGTATTTATGTTGCATAGGATAAGGCTAAGTAATCAATGCCCCATTGGAATATCCTCACCAACCTTGTTTCCAAGGATGGTTTTGTACTTTCTGTGATGCCCATGGTTTCCAAGACATAGGAATATTCCAATTTTGTTTGGGGTATTGTTGAGAAAAATAAGGATTAAATTGCTGAGAGGATTCTTGAGATATACCTGGATTTCCTTAATTCCAAGGTTTCTTTTGTGCAACAAAACATAATTTCTATTTATTTCCTTGTGTTTCTTGGTAGGATTATTTGATCCATGGTAGATATGGGTAGTTTTATGTACCATTATTATATGCAAATATACCAAAAATATCAATCTTATCTAAAGGGAATTATTTTAAAGGGTTCCTTTTTCTACATTTCAGACAATAAATAGTTAATGTTTCATCTTCTAACTCTTTCTTTTGTTTAATATCCAATGTATCTAATTGTTAACGAAGAGTACTAATGACGCAAACCCCCTTTGACCTTGAGCTGAGATCCTCTCAAGATTGTTCTAAATTCTCCTTAAGTCGAAGAGACTTCTTTGGCTCCCTACTGAAACCTTTAAAAAATCTGATCCATAGGTCCTTGTGAAAACTCGCCTTGAGAAACTAACACCCAGAGCGAGCCTTACACTTCCATATGACCATGACCTGGTCCTTGCACAAACGCCTTTCGCCACTCGCGTCTTCGTGGGTCGAATACCCTCAAATTTTCTTCAACAAACGTTGATACCTGAGATGCGATGGGATATGGCTCCTCCTTTTTAGTGCCCTCCACACGTAACAACTGGCTAGGGCTAAGCACTAGTCTCACTCGCAACTCGCGAGTTGGGAAGTTAAACCTTTGGGCCCTTCTTTTACGAAACATCGAGACACAAAAGTTAGAGAAGATTTGACTCCTTCGGCGCTTCTCAGAGTTAGCAACTTCATGACTTGAGTTGTTGAACCTTTTTGCTCCTTTATTAAAAGAACCCGAAGCACGAGAAGTCAATAGGGTGTTGAATCCTTCCTAGGCGATGAGTGTCCACCTGTTAACCACGTGGTCCCCACTTTATGGATGCGCCATGTGCTCGCCCGAGACCTCGACCCTCAGCTCTTCGTGACTCCTGCAGTCAAAACTAATTCCTCCCAACCTCTGAAACCTTGATATGTGATATAGCGAAGAGGTTCTGACCTAATGGTTGTTCCTACGTGTTTAGATCCAACGGTTGCCCTACTTCTCACTATTTGGGAATTCTCACAACAAAAGGATTTGGTATATCCTCTGAACTCACGATATGTGATACCCCACAAAGATTCAGATCTGACGGTTCTCCCGTGGCTTGGATCTAATGGTCTAGATATCTTCCTCCACTTCTCACAACTCGGGACTTCACGACTCCAAGAGTTTGGTCTTCCACCTCCAAACTCATGAACCTTGAGTTCGCGAAATGATCTGGAAGCCCAAACTGACCATGATCGATGGTCTTCGTTGATCCTTGACACCAACGTAATGGGTTCATCCAACCCTTGTCCACCCTGCAACTCATTTGGATCCTACGGTCCTCACAACTTCACATGTTCTCCATGGAGAATTTCAACCGTTCGATTTCTTCCTCAAGAATCTTTATGAAACGAGCCAATTTTCTTCCCCCAAAACTTAGCGTTCTACATGATGATTTCACTTCCTCATCTCCCTTTGAAGTTGGTGATCTGATTCTTGCACATCTGAGGAAGGAAAGGTTCCCAAGGGGAATGTATAATAAACTGAAGATGAAAAAGATTGGACTGTGCAGAGTCATAAAGTAATTTGGGGCAAATGCATATGAGATTGAATTACTCGATGGGATCGGAATCTCACCGATATTCAATGTCATGGATTTTAACCCTTACAAAACTAAAGAAGCAAGAGTAGAAGAAGAACAGAAAGAAATTCAGTGGACAAAACAAATGCCTGTAGCTGAAAAGCCACAGATGGAAAGTATAATTGACAAGAGGGTCAGCAAAAAGACCAGGAGAAAAGAGTATTTTGAATACTTGGTAAAGTGGAAAGGACACCCAGTTGAAGATGCCAGTTGGGAAGATGAAACAAAAATCCATAAACATGAACAGACCGTTCAAGAGCTCATGAACAGGGGTTCATGAAAATTTTCAAGTGAGAGAGTATGATGCAGGAGCATCGTAAGCAGTCAGGCAAGCGAGCATGAAGGCGGAAGACAACTGGAGGAGAGCAACACACATTTTTCACATTTTGAAATGTTTTTGAAAAATTAATGAACAAAGGTTAATGTAGTAGTTAAGGGAAATGTACTTGCATGTTGTAAATAGATCTTGAGAGATTTTCTCTCATCTGTCAATGTAAAAGGCATTTAATCCCAGTTAATGAAAGTAGGTAGATTTGAATTCATATATTAGACAGTTAAAGCGTAGGAGGGAGAACGGATATAGACGCCCTCACCTTTGTATCATGGTAATTGTTGTTGTATCATTAGCACAGAAAATAAGCTGAAGAGATGTAGCAGAGAGTTGTAGAGAAGAACCCATGTACAGGAGCAATTGAGTTAATATATGAAGTTTTGACTCACTTTCATGGTGTTATGATGCTTATTGTTTACATTAGTTGAATGGTATGTTTGCAGTGGCTTTATTTCTCTGTTATGAATTTGTTTCAATGTTGTGTTGAATGTATGATTTCATGTTAACTATATGAAGTCTGAGAGAGAAGGAAAATGAGTTTCAATTGTTTCTCATCCTAAGAGAGTTCCTGGAAGGAGTGCAGTGAAGCGTTCGCAAGGTGTGCATTGACAAGGGTTCTGAGTTTTATCTCAGAAATCTCGAGAGAGATACCGTTGTTCTCATTCCATCAGGAGTGCAGTTGAAGCACATAAGTCGTGCAAGGTGTGTGCATGCTAGTAGAGGCCTTAGAACTTATCAACTAAGGTTTAAAGGTTGAAGGAATACTATTGCAGAAAGTGAAAAGAGTTGAAAGATCAAATACCCAAGAGTATTTGAAAGATTTTTGCAAGGAGTGCGTCCAGGAGTCCTTCTAGAGACTCGATTTTAAAAGTGAAATCTCAGGAGGGATAAAACCTTTGAACACTTCAAAGGAAGATGGAGATAAAAACACTTCAAAGGGAGACAAGGAAGAGAAATCATCGTGCAAAAGGTTAAGTTTCCAGGGAAGAACATTGTCTCGTTTCATAGAGATTCTTGAGGAAGAAATCGAATGGTCGAAATTCTTCATGGAGAACATGTGAAGTTGCAAGGACCGTAGGATCTAGAGGAGTTTCAAGGTGGATAAGGGTTGGAAAAACCCATTACTTTGGTGTCAAGGATCAACGAAGACTGTCAATCATGGTCAGTTTGGGCCGACGGATCATTTCGCGAACTCGAGGTTCATGAGTTTGGAGGTGGAATACCAAACTCTTGGAGTTGCGAAGTCCCGAGTTGCAAGAAGTAGAGGAAGAGATCTAGACCATTGGATCCAAGCTGCGGGAGAACCGTCAGATCTGAATCTTCATGGGGTATTGCATATCGTGAGTTCGGAGGATATACCAAATCCTTTGGTTGTGCAAATTTCCGAATAGTGAGAAGCAGGGCAATCGTTGGATCTGAACAGGTAGGAACAACCATTGGGTCATAACCTCTTCGCTATATCACATATCGGGGTTTCATAGGTTGGGAGGAATCAATTTTGACTGTAGGAGTCATGAAGAGCCGAGGGCTAAGGTCTCGAGCAAGCATGTGGTGCGTCCATCAAGTGGGGACCACGTGGTTGACAGGTGGACACTCATCACCTAGGAAGGAGTCAACACCCTGTTGACTTTTCATTCTTTGGTTTCTTGTAAGAAAGGAGCACAAAGGCTCAACAACTCAAGTCGCGAAGTTGCAAACTCTAAGAAGCATCGAAGGAGTCAAACCTTCTTTGACTTTCGTGTCTTAGAGTTTTGTAAAAGAAGGGCCTGGAAGTTTAACCTTCCAACTCATGAGTTGCAAGTGAGACTAGTGCTTAGCCCTAGTTGATGGTTACATGTGGAGGGATATAACAAGGAGGATCCATATCCCATCGCATCTCGGGTATCGGTGTTTGCTGAAGAAAAGTCGAGGGTCTTCGACCCGCGAACATGTGAGTGACAAAAGGCATTTGCACAAGGACGAGGTCATGGTCGTATGGAAGTGTAAGGCTCGCTCTTGGTGTTAGTTTCTCAAGGCGAGTTTTCACAAGGACATGTGGATCAGATTTTTTAAAGGTTTCAGCAGGGAGCCAAAGAAGTCTCTTCGACTTAAGGAGAATTTAGAACGATCCTAAGCGGATATCAACCCGAGGGTAAAGGGGGTCTGTGTTAGTTGTGGTATCAGAGCACTGAATCTATTTGTATATTGTAGGTGGAGGAAGCGAGATGAGAAAGAGTGCTCTGATACACACCAATTGTGGCATGAGAGCACAAAACAAGTATTTTCTTTCTGTAGCAGGGAGAAGAAAAAAACAATTTCAGCCATGTTGTCGAGAAGAAGAGATAGACCAATGCCTGATCGAGTAGTGGAAAGACAAATGTGTGAATTACATGCTAAGATTGATGCCATGGAGACAACACAAAGGCATACAGTTGACTTTGGGGATATCAGCGAAGCTGAAAGTGAAAATGAAGCTAGACATGAAGAAGAAGAAGTCGTATTCGAAGATGCTGCGGATGAATGCATATTCAGGGTTGTTGCAAGGATAGGTGCCAGAGAAAAAATGGGCATTCCAGTGTATGAGGGAAACTTAGATGTTGAAGAGCTTCTAGACTAGATTAGAGCTCTAGATAAATACTTCGACTATGAGGATGTAGAGGAAGACAAGAAAGTCAAACATGCCATTACTAGACTTAAAGGGCATGCAACACTATGGTGGGATGAACTGCAGGCTGACAGACGCTGCAAAGGCAAGAAGAAAATCAAAATCTAGGATAGAATGGTTGAAAAGATGAAAGACAAATTCATACCCAAGTATTATCAGATCACTTTGTTTCGAAAGATGCAAAATTTGAGATAGAAGTTGATGTTAGTGAAGGAATACACCGAAGAGTTCTACAGGATAAACATCAGAGAAGGTCATCGAGAAAGCGATGATGAAAAAGTTGCCAGGTACATGAATGGTTTGCGATATGACATTCAAGATGAGATGATCATGATGACTATGTGAAATGTGGAAGATGCTTATCATATGTCTTTGAGAGCTGAAGAGAAGATGAGCTGAAAGAAAGGTCAAAGAGGTCAAGGCAGAAGTCAAGTCAGAGGAAAAACAATTTCCCAAGACAAAACTTAGAGACCTAAAGAAGAGGGGAAGAAACCTCAAACTCAACATGAGAGAGGAGGAAGCTCACAAAGAGGGCAGTATGTTGATAGAAATAATTTTCCTCAAGCCAAAGGAAGAGGAAGCGAGAGAGATGGTGAAGTAAAATGTTTTGTCTATGGAAAGATCGGACATAAATCCTATGAGTGTCCAGATAGGAAAAAATATGGTGGTGAAACTCACATTCTCAAAGATCAAGGAAGGAATGTTGAGGCATAAGATGCTGAGGATGGAATATCTTTGATGATGAGGAAAGTTCTCTTAATGCCAGAGAAGGAGGCAGAGAACGCAACCCAAAGAAACAGTATATTTCAGACTGCTTGCAAAACTAAGGATAGAGTATGCAAAGTCATAGTGGACAGCGGTAGCACATACAATCTCGTATCTACAAAGATGGTAGAAAATATGGAGCTAGAGACTGTTGTACATCCAAGCCCATACAGAGTTTCGTGGCTACAAAAAGGACATTAGGTAATTTTTTTTTTTTTTATGTCTGGCAGAATTAGCAACTAGTTGGGCACGTGCTCGCGTTACACGTGGCCGTGTTATCCAAATTCTACCACTATAACCTCTAGGTGTGCCCACGATGACCCTTATGTGGTACACATTGTAATTCAGGGAGAGTTGAACTCGAAACCTCATGGAACTTCATTTTCATGACACTTGTCAATTGAGCTGCCCCCCGGGGGGCGACATCAGGTAAATGTTACTAAACAATGTTTAGTTGAATTTAAAATAGGAGGATATAAGGATGAAATATTATGTGATGTAATTCCCATGGATGTTTGTCATATATTGTTGGGTATACCATGGCAATATGACAGTAACATGATTCATGATGGGAGAAAGAACACATACACCCTAGAGAAGAATGGGAGGACGCACATGTTGTTGTCAATTAAAAACCAAGAGGTGAAAACATAAATGAGAAACACTGTACTTCTCATGAGTGGGAAGGAACTTCTTAAGGAGGTTAAGAAGAAGGAAGACACACAATTTATTGTGGTCAGAAAGCCTAATTTTTTTTTAACCAGTACAAGGATAGATGATTTACCAGAAGAAATCCAGGAGTTGTTGGAAGCGTTTGTTGATATAGTAGTGGACGAACTACCTTGTTCGTTGCACCTATCAGAAGTATAAGCCATCACATCGATCTTATACCTGGATCTAGTTTACCAAACAAAGCCGTGTACAGATTGACACCGCAAGAAAATGAGGAATTCAAGAGGTAGGTCCAAGACTTAATGGACAAAGGATTGATTACAGAAAGCTTGATTCCATGCGCTGTTCCGACAGTGCTCATCCCAAAGAAAGATGGAGGTTGGAGGATGTGTACAGACTCAAGGGAAATCAATAATATTACCATTAGATATAGATTTTCATTGCCAAGGATGGATGACTTGATGGATTTCTTGAGTGGAGCAAGATTTTTTTCAAAGATTGATTTGAAAAGCGGGTATCATCAAATTAGAATGAGATAATGTGATGACTGGAAGGCAACATTCAAGATGAATGAGGGGCTGTATGAATGGCTTGTCATGCCATTTGTCTTAACAAATGTACCCAGTACTTTCATGAGATTGATGAATGAAATCCTGAAGGATTTCATTGGGAAATTCATCATTATATATCTTGAGGATATATTAATTTTCAGCAAGACATAAGAAGAACACTTGAAGCATTTAGCTACAGTAATGAGGAGATTACAACAGGAAAAATCGCTGATTAATATGAAGAAATCATCATTTATGAGGACATAACTCATTTGTTTGGGTTTTGTTATCTCTGCGAATGATTTGAGGATGGATCCCGAAAAGGTAGATGCAATTAAGAATTGGCCATCGCCGAAGAGTGTGTTTGAAGTACGAAGCTTCCATGGTTTGGAAAGTTTATACAAGAAATTCATTCGAAACTTCAGTGGAATTAGTGCACCAATGATGGATACGATGAAGAAAAGACACAAATCTTTTCACTTGACAGAAGAAGCAGAGAAGATCTTCAATCTGCTGAAGAAGGGGATCACGAAACAACCAATTCTGGTTTTGCCAAATTTTAGCAAGACATTCCAGGTCAAGTGTGACATGAGTGGATTTGAAATTAGAGCGGTCTTGAGCCAAGACAACAGGCCGATTGCATAGTTCAGTGAAAAACTGAATGAAGTGAAGATTAAGTACTCAACATATGACAAGGAATTCTATGCAGACATACAAGCACTGAAGAAATGGAGACATTATTTGGTTCCTAAAGAGTTTTTTTTGTACAGTGATAATCATGCTTTACAATCCGTGACTCAACAGGAGAAGTTGAACCAAAAACATGTTAAATGGGTTGAATTCATGTGGAATTTTACTTTTGTAACTAAGCATATTTCTGGAACTGCTAACAAAGTTGTTGATGCTTTGAGGAGGAAATGTTTTCTTATGCAGGAATTCAGAGTCAAGACTTTGGGTTTTGATAACCTCAAAGAAATGTATAAGGATGACCCAGATTTTAAGGAGGGCAAAGGGGGTCTGCGTCAACTAAGAATGTGTATTTTAAAATTTTCCAATAAATTGGCAATCTTTTCTCTAGTTACCCCACCAGTGGCTGATTTGTTGACCCTAGAGATGGAATCTATGGGTCCCTTACCAGATTTGGACTTCCCTTGAGAAATATTCTTGCATAAGTCACAAATATCTAGATAGATTAGGTGAGAAATATATCCTTTACCCATCAAATTTAATAGATCAATCCATTCATATCTAACTCCTCTAAGTAACATGAATTTTAAAGTATCCAAATATAGATGATTTTGTTTTTCTCTTTTAACAATATAATGAAATATTTATAAATAATCTTCAAGGATAAATTTATCATTCTTTTTGTATCATTTTAAACATGTCCTCTCTCATTCCTCGATTTGCACAATAATCATTATATTTTTAAAGGAATTTTTTCCTCATCTCATCCCATGTCCTTATTACATTTTCTCCTAATCCCATAAACCAACTTAATGCAACATCCTTAGGTTTAGATGGAAACAACATCAATTTTTTAGCGTAAGAAGAATAATCATAACTGTGACATAACACATCAAACTCGAATAGGAAAATTTCTGGGTCTTCAGTTATCATACAATGAAATATGGGCAATGTTGAAGGGAATATGTTTTTCATTTGGAATGCAACCGTTGGATCTAACATTGGAAATACAAATTCATTCTCAATAGTTGATGTACCTATTCCTTCTTGTCTTTATTCACATTTATGCTCTTCTCCACCTCCAATTCCTCTTTACGCTTCTCGTTAAATATATATTCCATACATATTGTAATCTTCAAGATGCATAGAATATTGTAAAGGAGCAGAGAGTTATGGTTTTTCAATGGGATTTTCTGAAAATACAATATCAAAATGACCACTAAGTAGTTCCTCTTCTTGAGGTTTGGATGGAAGTATGATATATTTTTGTGAGGTCGATGGAACTTTTACTATGTTAGAAATGCCTTCTCCAACTTTTCCTTTTCCTTTTTCTTATGTAGTCACAATCCTTTCTATTCTTCCTCCTCTTGTAGTTCTGTCTGTCAAAGGATTAGATGACGGTGTAGCTCGTACAGTACCACATGATGGAGTGGGTGAACTGGTGTTTGGTTTGCTTCTACCACTAGTAAATCTACCTCAATTATCCCTATGTCTATTCATGTATCATACTTATCATGATTTAAATGATAAAAAGGAAAAACCAATGCATTTTTGCACTTCCCCAACAACGACACCAAAAATGTCAGTCAATTTAATTGGATGAACTTTGTTACATTAAATTATTTACTTGGGTATCATAAACCAATGAAGTGAAATGAAACATATATGAAGGAACTAGTCCTAATATATCCTATGTTGCATAAATAAAGTAAATTATCCATTGGTTCATTTGTAGAAACATAGTTATGCTTAGTTGTAGAAAATAGAGTATGCAAAATAACTTGTTTTAACACAGAGTGATTCTAATTGCTTGAGACTAATAATATATTGAATTGTTAGTAACATTATTGCAATTATTATATTCAAAAGAATATTCATTTATTCAATTACTAATCTTTGTATAATAGTTTGTCCTGTGTAATAAATCAGAATTGAATTAACTGCAAAAAATGAAAGAAATGAAATTATAAATCAAACAATGAGAAATGTTGTAAATAGATCAGCCAACTAGAAATGTAAATAAATCACACAACTATAAATGTAAATCTCACAAAAGGAATATGAAAGAGAATCAAATTCATCCATAGTGGGGCCTCCTGATTCTAAGAATGCTACTTGAAAAACTCGTATGTGACTTAAAGAATGATGAACTGAGAACATGAATTCAAATCATAAATGTAGAAATCAATACTTCATATTATTCAACAAATTTGATTGCAGTCCTTCTTCATCAAGTCAAATCTGTTTATCATAGTCTAATATCACATATTTATATCATGAAATGAGATCACATAGATCCATATAACTCATGTTTCTCACAATTTTTCTTAACCAATTACATATGTGATTATAGTAAATTAGACCAGATATACTTTGTGGATGTGTAGAATCATCTTTGGTCATCAACATATTGGAGAAACTCATGACAGGTTGCATGAATTTCTCTGATCGATTTACTGGAGTTGGTGTTGTGCAATTCCACCACGTTTGCATCTTGAGTGTAGATTTGAATTTTATGGTACACTAATCTTGAGTATATTCAAGAGAAACTAATAGGTGGATGAGCTAGAGGAACCAATTTGGCGTATCTCAAAAGTTGGGGTTCAATCCTAGTGCACACCCTACCTTATAAAACATCAACTCTGCTATGGAAACAATTTTTAGCGGCTAAAAGATATAAATTTCAGTAGATATAGAATCATATATTGTGTAGCAACTGATAGAATAATTACTATTAAACTAGATTTCATAAGAAAGAACTGAATTATGCTTAAGGATTAACAATTTTACCTCAATTAATCTTCTAAGTAATGATTTTGTATCTAGGCAACATTATTATGACCAAAAGGAAAAATATGATATAACATGGGGTTATGGAGGAAGGTTTTATGGCAAGAAGAGTGACAAATAGAGTGAACTTTGAGGATCCAACAACTCCCAACCCCTTAGTGCACACAGGCCAAGCTGGACCAACTAACAATTTTACTCAACAAAGTACATATATCCCAAGTAACAAGTTTTAAAATAACTTGGTAAATCTTAAAACAATTCCTCAGTAACCAACAAGGCCAACAATGGGAAAGCAACTTCTTTTGTAATATAACTCAATGTAACACCTTACCAAAATTACTCTCTTGGATTTCCCCCTTCTAATTAAAGGGAGAAATTAGGCTTTAGGGTGAATATAAAAGTGTCAATAACAAAGTAAAAGTAAGTTATAACCCTTTTCCCTTTTATTCAAGTTAACTTTGGCAGTGATTTTCACAAGTTTTCCCTTCCACATGGCTTCTTAACCTCTAGTATATGATAGTCATCCTCATTGAGACATGAACCCTTCCATGGAGTGCATTTCCTATTTTTCCACTAGGGTCTCAACTTGTAATAGATTAGTCTATCCAAGAATCATATCAATGCATGTGCAATATTACAATCATAATCAATGACATCATAACATGATGTAAATCAATGGAACAAAATCCAACATTCATACAAAAAGAACCACATAATCATAAGAACCAATCATAATCAAGGGTCACCAATTTTTCATGGCCATAATAAGAACATTTAATGCTAAATAATTCATGAATAATAAAACATTAATTTTTTTTAGAAATAGGAAACCACATTGATGTCTAGGTATACAATACTCAATCATCAATAAAAACAAATAACAATGGGATGATGATTTGAAAACACCACCTAATAATAGTCAAAATAAAATTATGATATCATGTTGTTATGATCTCACCCCACTAACAAAGAATACGATTTGAAGCGATATATTTATCAAACAAATGAGGGTAAATATTTTTCATTTTTTATTCTAATTCACATGTTTCATCATCTCTTAAATAGCGCTATCAACAATACTTCACCTAATTAATCAATATGTTACAAAATTTTTGTTTCTTATTGTCAATGATCACTCAAGGTTTAGTGAGAAATTGTCTAGTTTCCTTGAATTGTATAGCATCCAAGTCCAACACATGACTAGCATCAGGTAAACATTTCTTAAGTAAAGTGGTGCAGTCGTGACCTCAAGCACATCCGCTCACAGGATCTTCTCTTCTCTATTGGCCCGAAGAACTCTAAGGCTCTTCGAATTCCCTATCGGGAAATCTACACCCACAACAATCCTCGTGGGATCCCCCTCTTTTTATTCAGGAGATCGAAACGCGTGACTTCACGAGGTTAGTGGTCAAACGTTGGACCCTTGAATCCCTAAGACCCGACAATAGTCAACGATGAACTTTCCCTATTGGGATTTTCCCTATCGCGAATTCGACACTCGCGATGTAAATCAACTTGCTTTACCTATTCCCGAACCCTGATACACTGAAACTCCGACACACGTATGAGTTGGCTATTTAACGGTCCTTCACTCCATCAACACTTTGGGGTTCGCAATATCGTGAATCCTTATGCATATGTTTCAAGACTTCTCACCACAAAACCCTGATAAGGCATGCCACCTGTCCACTCGCTTGCTCCGTTGTGGCCCCACACTATTCCCTTTAGATGTCGGGATATCGCGTTTCACAATTTCACAATTCTTGCTGCTATACCCATGGGACTTCAACCCATGAAACCCTGATGCAAAAATCCACACGTAAATCCAATGTTTCTCGTGACTTGGATCTACAACCCTGCCCCTCCTGAGATTTGAACTCAATGGGAATACTCATGTATCTTCCCTGCTTCTCCGTGAGATCTAATGGCTCACGGAAGTTCGTGAATTCACCTCGGAGAACTCCAATTGTCTGTCCTTCCTTGGTGATTCCTGTGAATGATCAAGTGTTCCTCTATGGAACTCATCCTCCTGCATGCAAACTTGTGATGCCTCTTACGAAATTTAAGTCACAGCTTCTCTGCATTGTCCTTCAACAAATTTGAAGGCCTATCCTTCCTGAGCTTTTATAAAATACCCTTGCATACACTCCTTGCGGAAACCTTCAAACACCTCAAGTGCTTGAATCTGTTTGACTCTGCACACACTTGCACCAGTAGACCTTCAACTCTTTCTCAGGCTCACAACCCTGAACTTCACTCAGCCTGCGCACTCCTTTCACGACTCCTATGCCTGTCTACACTCAAGAATGAATTGAGAATAAAATTTACTCTATCTGAACCCTCTGTCAACGCACTCCTTGCGGACACTTCAACTGCACTCCTTGCAGGAACATTTGGCTCAGATAGAGAAACAATTGAAGCTTATTTCCATTTCCCTTCAGACTTCAACTCAAACATGAAATCATATACACAACATATAAAGAAAATGTATAACAGGAAGCAAACATTCATGAGCATATCATTAAGCATCAATACACAGAGAACAACAAAAAACCATGAATTTGAATCAATCTCTTTCTATTAATCCAAATGTTTGTACATGGGTGTTCTTACACAGCTCTCTGCATGCTCTTTCTCTTCCCTTCATCTACTACAGTTACAATACACAATGAGGGTGTCTATATCCCATTTTCCCTCTTGTGCTCTAAAACCGTCTAATCTAGAATTAAATTCTATCTACCTGCATTAACTATTTTAAATGCCTTCTACCTACTAAGGACGAGAGCTAAAGGCTCAAGTTCCATTTACATTATACAAGTGCACCTCATCTTAATGACTTCATTTAATATTGTGCAACAACTTCCAAGGTGATTTAAAAATTTGTGTCGGCGCTCTTGTCCAGCTGTCCTTCGCTTCTGCGCTAGCTCGCTTGATGTTGGTGATGCTCTTCCATCATACTCCATCACTTGAAAACTTTCATGGGATCCTGTCCATGAGCTCCTACATGGTCTATCCATGCTTCTGTATCCCTGCCTTGGTCTCCCAGCTGGCATCTTCAACTGGATGATTCTTCCACTTGACCAAATACTCAAAGTATTACTTCCATCTGGTCCTCTTGCTTACTCTCTTATCCAGTATGCACTCCATCTGTGGCTTCTCTGCAACTGGCATCTGTTTTTTCCACTAGATCTCTGGATTCTCCTATCCAGTCTCCATCTCCCCAGATTTATATGGGTACAAATCTGAGATATTTAATATCGGATAAATTTTGATCCCATCGGGTAATTCAATCTCCTAAGTATTTGTCCCAAATTTCTTCAAGACCCTACATGGCCCGATTTTCTTCATCTTCAGCTTATTATACGTTCCTCTCGGGAACCTTTCCTTCCTCAAATGTGCCAGAACCAAGTCACCAACCTCAAACTGAAGTTGTCTCTTATGTTGATCTACTTTGTGTTTATACTCATGGCTTGGCTTGAATTCTACAGTCTCTCTTTCACCTGGCTATGAATTTCCTTCATCACCTCCGTGAATTCTTCTGCACTAGCACTCTTAGTCACAGTCTATTATGAATCTCTCAATTCAGAAATTCCTCTCAGCTGCATGCCATAAATAACTTGAAATGGACTTTTCCCTGTGCTCCGGTTAACTAAGTCATTATATGCAAACTCTGGCTGTGGTAATATGTTGTCCCACTGGCTGTGGTGTTCTATCACCAAGCTCCTCAGCAAGTCTCCCAGACTTTTATTTACTATCTCCATCTGTCCATCCATCTGAGGATGATAAGCCAAACTAAATGCCAAGTTAGTTCCCAACTTCTTCCATAAGGTGCTCCAAAAATGCCCTATGAAATTAGTATCTCGATTTGAAACAATACTCCTTGGAAACCCATGAAGTTGAATGACCTCTTTGAAAAACAGGTTCGCAATGTGAGTTGCGTCACTAGTCTTCTGACATGGAAAGAAGTGTTCCATTTTGGAAAATCTATCCACCACCACAAAGATTGAATCACAACCTCTTTGTGTTCTTGGCAACCCCAATACAAAATCCATGCTAATTGCATCCCACGGCCTCTCTGGTATGGGAAATGGTTGATAGAACCCTGCATTCTGCTTTCTTCCCTTCGAATGCTGGAAAATTTTGCATTAGTCCACGAATCTCTTGACATCTTCTCACATTCCCGGCCAAAAATATGACTCATTTAGCTTTGCGAACGTCTTGTCGTGGCCAAAGTGCCCTGCTAATCCTCCACTGTGTTTCTCCTTCAGCAGATTCTCCCTCATGGAGCATTTTGGAATACACAGTTGATTACCTCTAAACAATAATCCTTCCTGGATCATGTACTCTACCCATTGGCTTTTGTCTTTGAGAATTGGATTCTCAGCTACTTCATACGCCTCCTTAAAATCTGGATCATCAACGTACGTGTCCCTGAGATCATCAAAACCCAACGTTTTGACTCAAAACTCTTGCAACAAAAAACACTTCCTGCTCAAAGCATCAACCACTTTGTCAGCAGTACCAGAAATATGTTTAATCACAAAAGTGAAATTCTGCATATACTCAACCCATTTGACATGTTTCTGATTCAACTTCTCTTGTTGAGTCACAAACTGCAGTGCATGATTATCACTGTATAAGACAAACTCTTTAGGGATCAAGTAATGCCTCCATTTCTTCAATGGCTGAATAATAGCATAGAACTCCTTATCATAAGTGGAGTATTTCACTTTCACGTCATTCAACTTCTCGCTGAAATATGTGATCGGTCTGTCTTCCTGACTCGAGACTGCCCCTATTGCAAATCCACTGCCATTGCATTTCACCTGAAATGTCTTCTGGAAATTTGACAACACCAGAACTATTTGTTTTGTAATCTTCCTCTTCAGCAGATTAAAACCTTTCTCAGCCTCTTCAGTCCAGTGAAAAGATTTATGCCTTTTCCTCACTACATCAATCATCGTTGTGCTAATTCCACTGAAATTCCTGATGAACTTTCGGTAGAAAGTAGCCAATCCATGAAAACTTCTCACCTCGAAAATATTTCTCAGGGATGGACAATTTTTTATTACCTCCACCTTATCTGGATCCATCCTCAACTCATTTTCCAAAATAATGAACCCCAAGTAAATGAGCTTTGTCTTCATGAATGAGGACTTCTTCATGTTTATCAACAACTTCTCTTTCTACAAACTCTGCATCACTGTAGCCAAATGCTTCAGATGCTTTGCCACTATTTTACTGTAAATCAGTATGTCATCCAAATACACAATGACAAAAATCCTGATGAACTCCTTCAGGACTTCGTTCATCAATGTCATGAAGGTACTTGGCGCATTTGTTAATCCAAATGGCATAACAAGCCATTCATACAACCCTTCATTTTTTTTGAAATCTATCTTCCATTCATCACCCTCTCTCATGCGATTCTGATGATAACCGCTTTTCAAATCAATCTTTGAAAAATACTTTTCTCCACTTAAGCAATCCATCAGATCATCCATCCTTGGCAATGGAAATCTATACCTGATGGTTATCTTGTTGATCACCCTTGATTCAGTACAATACCTCCATCCTGCATCTTTCTTCGGACTGAGTATTGTTGGAACAACACACAGACTCAAGCTTTCCCTGACCAAAACTCTGTCCAACAAATCCTGGACTTGCCTCTTAACCTCTTCATTCTCTTGCGGCGTCAACCTGTACATGGATTTGTTCGGAAAACTGGCTCCTGGTATGAGATCAATATGATGGCTCACATTCCTGATCGGTGGTAACGAATGAGGTAGTTCATCCACTTTGATGTCAGCGAACTCTTCTAGCAGTTCCTGAATCTCCTCTGGTAAATCATCCACCCTTGTGCTAGTCAGAACAATTCTCAATTTTCTGACCACAATAAACTATGGATCTTCCTTCTTCTTAACCTCATTAAGGAGTTCCTTCCCACTCATGAGAAGTACAGTGTTTCTTACTTTCGGCTTCGCCTCCTTATCTTTAATCGGAAGTAACATGTGTGTCCTCCCATTCTTCTCTAGGGTGTATGTGTTCATTCTCCCATCATGAATCACATTCCTGTCATATTTCCATGGTCTTCCCAGCAATAGATGACAAACATCCATAGGAATGAAATCACATAAGATCTTATCATTATATCCTCCTATCTTGAATTCAACCAAACATTGTTTAGTGACAGTTACCTGGTGTACTTTTTGTAGCCACGAAACCCTGTATGGGCTTGGATGATTAGTCGTCTCCAGCTCCATCTTCTCTACCATCTCTGTAGAAATGAGATTATCCATGCTACCATTGTCTACAATGATCTTGCACACCCTATCCTTGGTCTTGCAAGCAGTCCTGAAAATTCTGGTCCTTTGGACTGAACTCTCCACCTCCTTCTCGGGTGTCAAAAGGACTTTTCGCATCATCAATGATCTTCCACCTTCAACGTCTTCCGCTTCAACATCCCGCCTATTTGCCTTGGCGAAGTGAGCTTCTCCAATCTCCTTCTTTTTATCTGAACACTCATAAGACTTGTGCCCATTCTTTCCACATGTGAAGCATGTTATTACTCCACCTCTTCCTCTTCCTCTACCTCTAGTACGAGGAAAAGTGTTGTTGTCAGCATAATCTTATCTCTGCTCAGTATGTTGTCCTCTCTGTTCAACATATGGCCCTCTTTGTGAGGTTCCACCTCTCTCAGTTTGAGTCTGAGGTTTCTTCCAGTCCTCTCTGGGCTTCTGATATTTGTCCTGGGCAAATGATTTGCCTCTGGGCTGACCTCTACCTCGACCTCTTTGACTCTGCTTTCAGCTCAGCTTCTCCTCAGCTTTTAGAGCCATCTGATAAGAATCTTCCACCATTCGGATGGTTACCATGCTCATCTCATCTTGGATATCATATCTTATTCCATTCATGTATCTGGAAACTTTCTCATCATCGCTTTCCCAATGACCTACCCTGATGTTCAGTTTATAGAATTCCTTAGTGTATTATTTCACTGTCATCAGCTTCTATCTCAGGTTCTGCATCCTCCTGAATAGAGTAATTTGATAATCTCTGAGGATGAATTTTGCCTTCATCTTTGTGATCATTCTATCCCAACTCTTGATCTTCTGCTTGCCTTTGCAGCGTCTGTCAGTTTGTAGTTCATCCCACCACAACGCTGCATGTCCTTTCAATCTCGTGACAGCATGCTTGAATTTCTTGTCTTCTTCGACATCTTCATAGTCGAAGTATGTGTCTAGAGCTCTAATCCAGTCTAGAAGCTCCTCTGCATCCAAGTTTCCCTCATAAACTAGAATGCCCATTTTTTCCCTTGCACCCATCCTGGAAATAGCTTTAATCAGACGTTCGTTTGATGCATCTTCGGCGGAAACTTCTTCTTCACGTTCAGCCTCAAGTTCTCTTTTGAAATTGCTAATATCCCCTGCACTGGCTGTGCGTCTTTGCATTGTCTCCATGTCTTCGATTCTAGCTCATAGATGACACATTTGTTTCTCCACAACTGGGCCTGTCATCTGCCTGCCTCTTCTTCGCGACATTTCCCTATCCTCTGGATCGGATGATTGCATGTCCCTTCTCCTAGGTGGCATGGTGAATTATCTTCCCTGCTACAGAAAGTAAAGAACCTTTCTGTGCTCTGATACCAAACTGGTGTAGTTGTTCCCTCAAGAACATCCACTCATAGGATCTTCTCTTCTCTACTGGCTCGAAGAACTCTAAGTCTCTTCTAATTCTCTATCGGGAAATCTACACCCACAGCAATCCTCATGGGATCCCCCTCTTTTTATTCGAGAGATCGAAACTCGTGACTTCGAGAGGTTAGTGGTCAAACGTTGGACTCTCGAATCCCCGAGACCCGACAATAGTTAACGCTGACCTTTTCCTATCGGGATTTTCCCTATCACGAATTTGGCACTCGTGATGTCAATAAACTTGTTTTATCGATTCCTGAACCCCGATACGCCGAAACTCTGACACACGCGTGAGTTGGCTATTCAACGGTTCTTCACTCCATCGGCACTTCGGGGTTCTCAATATTGTGAATCCTTATGAATATGTTTCAGGACTTCTCACCATGAAACCACGATAAGGTGTGCCACCTGTCCACTTGCCTACTCCATTGTGGCCCCACACTATCCCCTTTAGATGTCAGGATATCACGTTTTGCAATTTCGCGATTCCTGCTGCTATACCCATGGGACTTCAACCCACGAAACCCTGATGGACAAATCCACACATAAATCCAACGTTTCTCGTGACTTGGATCTACGACCCTGCCCCTCCTGAGCTTTGAACTCATTGGGAATACTCACATATCTCCCCTGCTTCTCCATGAGATCCCACGGCTCACGGAAGTTCACAAATTCTCCTCGGAGAACTCCAACCATCCGTCCTTCCTTGGAAATTCCTATGAATGATCAAGTGTTCCTCCGTGGAACTCATCCTCCTGCGTGAAAACTTGCGACGCCTCTTACGAATTTAAGTCACATATTCCCAGTGCTATCCTTCAACAAATTCAAAGGCCTAGCCTTCCTAATCTTTTATAAAATACCCTTGCACGCACTCCTTGTGGCAACCTTCAAACACCTCAAGTGCTTGAATCCTTTTGACTCTGTGCACACCTGCAGCAGCAGTCCTTCAACTCTTGTTCAGGTTCGCAACCCTGAACTTCACTCAACCTATGCACTCCTTGCATGGCTCCTGTGCCTGTCTGCACTCAATAATGAATCAAGAATAAAAGTTACTCTATTTGAACCCTCTGTCAACGCACTCCTTGCAGACACTTCAACTGCACTCCTTGTAGGAGCCTTTGGCTCAAATAGAGAAACAATTGAAACTCATTTCCATTTCCCTTCATACTTCAACTCAAACATGAAATCATATACACAACATATAAAGAAAATGTATAACAGGAAGCAAACATTCATGAGCATATCATTCAACATCAATACACAGAGAACAACACAAAACCATGAATTTGAATCAATCTCTTTCTATTAATCCAAATCTTTGTACATGGGTGTTCTTACACAACTCTCTGCATGCTCTTTCTCTTCCCTTCATCTACTACCATTACAATACACAATGAGGGTGTCTATATCCCATTTTCCCTCTTGCGCTCTAAAACTGTCTAATCTAGAATTAAATTAACTATTTTAAATGCCTTCTACCTTCTAAGGATGAGAGCTAAAGGCTCAAGGTTCGTTTACATTATACAAGCATGCCTCATCTTAATGACTTCATTTAATATTGCACAACAACTTCCAAGGTGATTTCAAAATTTGTGATGGCGCTCTTGTCCAGTTGTCCTTCGCTTCCGTGCTGGCTCGCTTGATGTTGGTGATGCTCCTACATCATAAAGGTACATGAAAAAAATCATCAATTTTCACATGTGGTGGTAAGGCCAATTTGTAAGCCATGACACCCATCTATGCCAAGATCCCAAAAGGCTCACAATATCTAGCTTCTAGCCTTTTCCATTTCCCAAGGTGCAAGAAACTCCTTTTTGTCTTAACTCTAAGAAACACATATACTTTGACTTTAAAATTTCATGATGATATTCTTTTATCTACATATCTATTTTTTCCATCCTAAGAGGCATTTAGATTCTCCTCAACACACAAGTGTCAAGAACAAATAAAAAGTAAGTTATAACCCTTTTCCCTTTTTCCTTTTACTCAAGTTAACTTTGGAGATCATTTTCACAAGATTTTCCTTACCCATGACTTCCTAAGCTCTATGATATGATATGCATCCTCATTGAGACATGAACCTTTTCCTTGAGTGCATTTCCTATGTTTCCACTAGGGTATCAACCTACAATATATTATTCCATCCAAGATACCAATATATATGCAACATTATCATCACAACCACTCACATTATAACATGAAGTAAATCAATATTGTGTAATAAAACTTGTATACAAAATCAACCACCTAATCATAATAGCCAATCATAATAAAGGGTCACCAATTGTGAATATTCATTAATAAGAACATTTAATGCTAAGTAATTGATTAATATTAAAACATTATTTTTCATAACAACTAGGTAACCACATCAATATCTAGGTTTAACATACTCAATCATCAGTAAAAAATATATCAAGGGGATGGTGAGTCCAAAACACCATATCTAAATAATCAAAACAAAAACCTAACATTGTAGTGTTACAATCCTCCCCCATTAACAAGAGTTGCGACAAAGAACAATATCATTATCAAACAAATGTGAGTAAAGATTTTTTGTTTTTTATTACAATTACCACATGTCATCATATTTTCAATAGTTCTACCAACATACCCTCAACTAATTAATTACACAAGGTTCACAATATATAGGTTCTAGATTATTCCATATCCCAATGTACAAAGAACTATTTTTTGGACTAACTCTAAGAAACACCTTTTCTTTGACCTTAAAACTTCATTCTGATCTTATTTTGTCCATCCTAAGAAGTCTTTATATTTTTCTGAATTTGCAAGTGTCAAGAACAAATTAAAATCAAGTTACAACCCTTTTTTCTTTTTCCTTTTTACTCAAGTTAACTTTGGAGGTCATTTTCAAAAAAAAATCCCTATCCATGGATTCATGATCTCTAGTATATGATAGACACTCTCATTGGGACATGGACCCTTCCCTCAAGTGAATTTCCTATTTGTCCACTAGGGTCTTAATCCATAATAGATTAGTCCATCCATGATACCAATGTACATGCAACATTATCACCA
>JZKD02S1910643.1:74265-89194 GCA_000966675.3 Picea glauca
ACCTCTAGTATATGATAGTCATCCTCATTGAGACATGAACCCTTCCATGGAGTGCATTTCCTATTTTTCCACTAGGGTCTCAACTTGTAATAGATTAGTCTATCCAAGAATCATACCAATGCATGTGCAATATTACAATCATAATCAGTGACATCATAACAGGATATAAATCAATGGAACAAAATCCAACATTTATACAAAAAGAACCACATAATCATAAGAACCAATCATAATAGAGGGTCACCAATTTTTCATGGCCATAATAAGAACATTTAATGCTAAATAATTCATGAATAATAAAACATTTATTTTTTTTAGAAATAGGAAACCACATCGATGTCTAGGTGTACAATACTCAATCATCAATAAAAACAAATAACAATGGGATGATTATTTGAAAACACCACCTATTAATAGTCAAAATAAAATTATGATATCATGTTGTTATGATCTCACCCCGCTAACAAGGAATACGATTTGAAGCGATACATTTATCAAACAAATGAGGGTAAATATTTTTCATTTTTTATTCTAATTCACATGTTTCATCATCTCTTAAATAGCGCTATCAACAATGCTTCACCTAATTAATCAATATGTTACAAAAATTTTGTTTCTTATTGTCAATGATCACTCGAGGTTTAGTGAGAAATTGTCTAGTTTCCTTGAATTGTATAGCATCCAAGTCCAACACATGACTAGCATCAGGTACACATTTATTAAGTAAAGGTAAATGCAAAAAATCATCAATTTTCACATGTGGTGGTAAGGCCAGTTTGTAAGCCATGACACCCATCTATGCCAAGATCCCAAAAGGCTCACAATATCTAGCTTCTAGCCTTTTCCACTTCCCAAGGTGCAAGAAACTCCCTTTTGTCTTAACTCTAAGAAACACATATACATTGACTTTAAAATTTCATGATGATATTCTTTTATCTACATATTTATTTTTTCCATCCTAAGAGGAATTTAGATTCTCCTCAACACACAAGTGTCAAGAACAAATAAAAAGTAAGTTATAACCCTTTTCCCTTTTTCCTTTTACTCAAGTTAACTTTGGAGATCATTTTCAAAAGATTTTCCTTACCCATGACTTCCTAAGCTATAGGATATGATACACATCCTCATTGAGAAATGAACCTTTTCCTTGAGTGCATTTCCTATGTGTCCACTAGGGTATCAACCTACAATATATTATTCCATCCAAGATACCAATATATATGCAACATTATCATCACAACCACTCACATTATAACATGAAGTAAATCAATATTGTGTAATCAAACTTGTATACAAAATCAACCACCTAATCATAATAGCCAATCATAATCAAGGGTCACCAATTGTGAATATTCATTAGTAAGAACATTTAATGCTAAGTAATTGATTAATATTAAAACATTATTTTTCATAACAACTAGGTAACCACATCAATATCTAGGTTTAACATACTCAATCATCAGTAAAAAACATATCAAGGGGATGGTGAGTCCAAAACACCATATCTAAATAATCAAAACAAAAACCTAACATTGTAGTGTTACAATCCTCCCCCATTAACAAGAGTTGTGACAAAGAACGATATCATTATCAAACAAATGTGAGTAAATATTTTTTGTTTTTTATTACAATTACCACATGTCATCATATTTTCAATAGTTCTACCAACATACCCTCACCTAATTAATTACAAAATATTCACAATATATAGGTTCTAGATTATTCCATATCCCAACGTACAAATAACTATTTTTTGGATTAACTCTAAGAAACACCTTTTCTTTGACCTTAAAATTTCATTCTGATCTTATTTTGTCCGTCCTGAGAAGTCTTTATATTTTTCTGAATTTGCAAGTGTCAAGAACAAATTAAAATAAAGTTACAACCCTTTTTTCTTTTTCCTTTTTACTCAAGTTAACTTTGGAGGTCATTTTCAAAAAAATTTTCCTATCCATGGATTCCTAATCTCTAGTATATGATAGACACCCTCATTGGGACATGCACCCTTCCCTCAAGTGAATTTCCTATTTTTCCATTAGGGTCTTAATCTATAATAGATTAGTCCATCCATGATACCAATGTACATGCAACATTATCACCACAATCACTCACATCATAACATGAATTAAATCAATAACATGGAATCCAACATGTATACAACATCAACCACATCATCATAATAACCAATCATAATTAAGGGTTACCAATTGTGCATAGCCATTAACAAGAACATTTAATGCTAAATAAATCATCAACAAGAAAACTTCAATGTTCATCACAACTAGGGAACTACATCAATGTGTAGGTTTAACATATTCAACAATTAGTAAAAACAATTAAAAAGGGGATGGTGATTCCAAAACACCATCTCCTAATAGTAAAACAAATTCTAATGTTGGGGTTTTATGATCCTCCCCACTAACAAGGGCTACAACCTAGAGCTATATAATCATCAAACAAATGAGGGTAAACATTTTTCATTTTTTATTTCAATTCCCTTTTTTTGTCATATTTTGAGTAGTGCTTCCAATAGATCTTCACCTAAATTTATTACTTTGTTACACAAGTGTTGCTACTTATTGTCAATGATGACTAGGGTTTAATGCGAAATTCTCTAGTTTCCTTGATTTGTATAGAATCCAATTTCAACACATGACTAAGGTTAGGTACGTATTTATTAAGTAAATATGAATGAAAAACATCAATATTTTGCACATGTGGTGGAAAGGCTAGTTTGTAATCCACAACATCCATATGTCCCAAGATATCAAAACATGCTCAATATCTAACTACTAGATTCTTCAATTTCTTGAGGTTCAAGGAACTCCTTTTTGGCTTAACTCTAAGAAACAACTTTTCTTCAAACTTAAAAATTCATTCTAATATTATTTTTTCTACATAGTTATTTTTTTTATCTTTAGAGGTTTTTAGATTCTATTGAACTTACAGGTGTCAATAACAAAGTATAAGTAAGTTACAACCCTTTTCCCAATTTCTGTTTTAATCAAGTTAACTTTCGAGGTAATTTTCAAAAAAATTCTCTTCCCCATGGATTCCTAATATCTAGGCATCATATTAATCCTCATTAAGACATAAACCCTTCCTTATAGTGAATTTTATATTTTTCCAGTAGGTTCTAAACTTGTAATACATTAGTCCATCCAATATACCAATTCAAATGCAACATTATCATCAAAATCACTTGCACCTTAACACGAAGTAAATAAATGGCATGCATCAAACATGTGTACATCATCAACCACATAATTATAATTAAAAATCTATTCATAGATACCCAATTGTGCATAGCCATAAAAAAATAACATTTAATGCTAAATAATTCATCAATAAGGAAACATCAATGTTCATCACAACTAGTAAACCAAGTCGATGTTTATGTTTAACATACTCAATGTAATGCCCCAAGGTCGAGCCCTGTTGTAAATCATGTCTATGAAGTATAAAGCTTGCATTATGAATTGTAATTATGTTTTATACGATGGTGAGCCAAGTTTATATAAGCTAGTTGGCTTATGTGTTATTAGGCCGAAGAGCCTAAGTGTTAAAGTCTGGAGCTTGCTTTTGTATATGTAATCATGCAAAACATTAATAAAAATATAAACACCGTTGTGTGCAGACCGACCACGATGAATGAGTGATGGGGGACTAAGATTCCATAGATTGGGTAAGGGATTTGGAGTTAGAAGGTTGGAAATAGAGCCTAATTGTTGAGCCTAGGGGATACGCTTAGGGGCTTAAGTCCTTGGGAATAATAATTTATTATTATTCCAAAATCTATTTGATAAACATGTTTCTAAGTCCTGGGAGAGGCAACGCATGCAGCTCCAAGTGTTCAAAAGGGAACACATGTAGCCCCAGGAAGACAAGTGTCGACATGGGTGCATGTGGCTAAAATTTGAAGCATCAACTGAGTTGGGGGGTTGGTTCTCCATTCTATCGTTCATTGTCTAAATGGTTTGACCTCTGTGTCTAAGCTCTGTATATCACACACAACACTGAAAACTGAAACCATGAGACCTCTGTGATTGTTCAGTGTATTCCCATAAATTCCATATGGTCTTTGTGTTTGGCTTCCATCCTTGACCTCTGCATAATTTACTGTCACGCATCCTATAATCGATAAACCATGAGCCGATTTGTGTCTTTTGTAGAACCTGACACCTAGATAATCGCCTGATCATGTTGTGTTTTAGCGTCTAGTCATTTCCATTTGCGGGACTAGGCTCGTTTTGTATTGTGGTCATCATCCTGGTGTCAACTGAGTATTTGATGTTGTTGCGGTTTCCCTCACCCAGTTGGAATTGATTCGAAGGGTGTGTTGAAGAAGTGGGTTGCCAGGCCCGTGGTAGAAGAAGAAGGTTGTTAGGGATATGAGAAACTCCCTCCAGGTGAGAGAGTCTGCTGGGAAGTGGTTTTCTCCCAGAGAGAGTACAGCACCAGCTTCAGAGCTCTAATAATTCTTGATCCAGCCTATTGTTGAGGCCCAGAGAGGGAGGTGAAGCACCGATGGACTGTGCTTGTGAAGATGTATACTCTGGGGAGGAACATGCATGTGTGAAATGAGATTCTATTAGTAGTGGGCATAAGAAGGCATCTTGGGAAGAATCCTTCCGGTTATTCTGTGCATTTTTCCCTGTAACCTCGACCTAGACTAGGATTCCTTTCCTTGGGTGGAGCTTAGTCCCAACTCGGGGGTGACCTGCTGCTGAGAGTGATGAGCAACGTGGTCTAAGGCTAGGAGGTTCATGGAAGGCCTACACATGGTTGGTGGAATTACCATGGTTTCGAAGACAAGTATCAACTTATGATTAATATTATGTTTTGCATGCCTGTGATGCTTATATGTATCATGTATTTTGTTGTGCATATGAATTATTGTTAATGACAAGGATTATTTATGTTAGCATTAATCTTGTGCTTACTCTGAGTTAAATGTGTTTAATATGACTTAAATGCATGTTATTAATTAAGTATGAGAATGATGTTGTTCCGCACAATAGAGTTTTCCCGGTCAGTTGGGATGATGGCCAGGGGCGTTACACTCAATAATTAGTAAAAATAAATAACAAGGGGATGGTGAGTCCAAGATACCATCTCTTAATATAAAAACAAAATCAAAAAATTGATTTGTTATGATCATCCTATACTAAAAAGGGATACGCCCTAGAGCCATATCATTATGAAACAAATGAGGTAAATGATTTCTCATTTTTTATTCCAATTCCCACATGTTATCATATTTTGAGTAATGTTTCGAAAACAAATTCATCTAATTTATTACTCTATTACATAGGAATTTCTTCTTATTTTTAACAATCTCCAGGGGTTCAATAAGCAATTCTCTATCTTCTTATTTGTGTCTTTTGTAGAACCCGACACCTGGATAATCGCCTGAGTGTGTTTTGTTTTAGGATCTGGTCATTGTCATTTGTGTCACTAGGCCCATTTTCTGTTGTGGTCATCATCCTAGTGTCAAATGAGTGCTTGATGTTGTTGCGGTTTCCCTCACCTGGTTGGAATTGAGTCGAAGGGTGTGCTGAAGAAGCAGGTTGCCAGGCTCATGGTAGAAGAAGCAGGTTGTCAAGCCTGTGAGAAACTCCCTCTAGGTGAGACAGTCTGCTAGGAAGTGGTTTTCTCCCAAAGAGAGTCCAACACCAGCTTCAGAGCTCTACGAATTCCTGATTTGGCCTATTGTCGAGGCCCTGAGTGGGAGGTGAAGCACCGATGGACTTTGTTTGTGAAGGTGTATACTCCGGGGAGGAACAGACATGTGGGGAATGAGACTCTATTAGTAGTGGGCGTAAGAAGGAATCTTGGGAAGAATCCTTCCGGTTATTATGTGCAATTTTCCCTGTAACCTCGGTCTAGACTAGGATTCCTTGCCTTGGGTGGAGCTTAGTCCTAGCTCGGGGGTGACCTACTGCTGAGAGTGATGAGTAGCATGGTATAAGGCTGGGAGGTTCATGGAAGGCCTGTACGTGGTTGGTGGAATTACCACGGTTTGAAAGATAAGTATCAGCTTATGCTTAATATTATGTTTTGCATGCCTGTGATGCTTATATGTATCATGTATTCTGTTGTGCATATGAATTATTGTTAATGACAGGGATTATTTATGTTAGAAATAATCTTGTGCTTACTCTGAGTTAAATGTGTTTAATATGACTTAAATGCATGTTATTAATTAAGTATGAGAATGATGTTGTTATGCACAGTAGCATTTGCCTGGCCAATGGGATGATGGTTGGGGGCGTTACAAATTGGTATCAAAGCATAGTTTCAATGCTGAGCCTTGATGGGCTAGATAAGTGGTCTTTGGACCGAGGTTTTGAGAAGAAATTGTGTCTAGAGAAATATTTTTAGACCTCAGAATGTTTCTGAGTGTCAACGAACTACTTGACCATGTTACAAAGCTTAGGAGGTGTAGCGGTATTATAAAACTATGTCCGTTGTGGTATATGGCCACAGGGAGAGAGAGAACTCCACACAAGAAGTGTTGGATCAAGTAGATGAAGGTGTAGAAGGAGGGTACCAAGTCATTGGCAAGAAGTCCTTGAGAAGCAAAGTTGGACAGTCAAAATTCTCTATGGAGAACTCGTGAAATCGCAAGGGCCGTAAGATGGCCAGAAGTTGCAAGGTGGTTAGTGGATGGATAAACTCACCACCCTATGATCCAAAATAAATGTGGGTCGTTGATTGTGGTTGGTTTGAACCATTGGATCATTTCATGAATTCAGGGACGTGAAGTCCTGAATCGCGAAAGGGATTTAAAAGGGTAGAATCGGACGGTGGAGCGCTTCCAGGAAGAAGTGCTGAAATCCCGTGAGCCGTCAGATATAACCAACTAGCGAGGAAGTTAGGGATGAAGAGCTTTGATAGGTGTAAGCATAGGAGAGATCTGGACTGTCGGATCAGGGGAGGCTCACAACTGTTGATCTCATACATGAATCTCCATATCAAAATTCAGGGATTGAGGTGACAAGAGGTTGGAGTCGCTGCATCGTGAAATCCTAGTTACTGAAAACTCGAAACCCCGAAATCCTGAAACGATCTACACCGTATATCATAGGAGAGGAAATTGAATGTTGGATCAAGTATATGAATAGACCGTAATTTCATAATTTCGACAAACGTAAGTTCAAGATGTGTAGATGCATGAACTCTTGATGCTCGAAACTCCGAAATGAAAAGTGAAAGTAGTGGGCCCCCTGACATCGCTGGGAGTGAGGTGGACCTTCTTAAGGACACCATGTGTCACTACCTTGGTGGGAGAAAACTGTGGTGTGGTCCTGGAGGGTATGGAAATTGAATTTTTGGAAGTCTGGAGTTGGAGAGGGAAGCGAGTGCGAGAACCTCAGGGACCAAAACCCCAAAACTCGAAACCCCGAAGCCCCGAAATCCCAAAACCCAAAATTTCATTTGGAGATCCTTGTATCACCTAACAGTTTAGAATTTGATCATAGCTTGTGGACGCATGGGTTTGGGACTAAGAAAATGGGGGTTATCACCGAAAATTGCAGAGCCAAATAGATCTCAGAAAATTTGTGGAATCAAAACGTTTTCTTATTCACGTTGGTTTATGAATGTTGTAGTTTTATTAAGGGTTTAAGGCCTAACAAACTTTGGTTGACTGCACATTGTGTGTGTAGATTTCAACGAGTGTCAGGACAACCACGAATCAATGCCGAGTATAGAAATGGAAGAGGTGTTGATTGCCTCCAATTTAGAGAATGAAAGAGAAGGAAGGGATGTCAACTTGGGAGTCGAAGGATCAAACTCCAATGGGCACGGAAGAGAATTGGATAAGGAAGGACATATGATGAAAATCATTGAAAGATTAAAGAAATATGCCTAGGATCACCGAGCTGATAGTCGAAAGCTCATGAAAGTCAGGGATAGGCAGGGTCAATTCAACTTAAGGATGTTGAAGAGTCTGGAAAGAATAGAAAAGAAATTGGAAAAGGAGAGTGACTCAAGAAAGACAGAGAGTCACAAGACCCTTGAGATGAAAAGAAGATCAAAGAGTGTCAGTAGACATCATTGTCACTCCCCAAGGCATTCCAGTAGGGAAGCACACAGTATTTCAAGCCCATCTCCTACCAAAAAATATCTGGAGTGGATGAATTGAAAGGGGAGATGAATAAGATTAAGCCTCCTACGTTTGATGGAGAACATAAGAAGGAGGAAGATGATGAAATATGGTTTCTTGGCATGAAGAAATATTGTCAACTACAGAATTATTCTTCTCATGCAGAGGGTAGGATTTCCATGTATCAACTGAAGGGAAAGGCATCCATGTGGTGGGATCAACTTGTGCAAGTGAAGCACATTAGGGAAAGGGACATCATATGGAAAGAATTCAAGAGGTATTTCGAGAGGAAATACTTAACTAAAATATATTATGATAGAAAGATGAAAGATTTCTTTGAACTCAAGCTGGACAACAAGACCATTGATGAGTATGAACGAATGTTTTTGGAATTACTAAAGTATGTTTCGTTCATCAAAGATGAGTCTGTCAAGATTCAGAGGAACCTGAGTGGATTACCGCCTCCTATTGGGTATAAGATTTAGTATGATGATCCTAATAATATGGAAGAAACAATAAGAAGAGAGAAATGCTTATATGAACAACAAAGAGAAAAGCCTACCTTTCGGAAGGCTTGGGTTGACCAGAAGAAGTTTAAGAAAGAACAGATGCAGAAGGGAAACAAGCCTCCCTTTTTCAGAAATAATCCTCAAGGACATCCATCATTTAGAGAGTCAAGAATGGCTGAAGTGGGAGAACAAAGGCCGAGACAGACGTCCATTCAGTGTTGGGGTTGTAAAGAGAACCACAAGTACAGAGATTGTCCTCATAAAAATGGTAAAGAAAGAGCTATTCATAATGTTCAACAAGCTAAAATAGTGGAGGACATGGGAAATAGAATGCCAAGGATCTATGCAGCCCTGGACAACAAGAAAGATAAATTTTAGGCGCACATGATTGAAGTGGAAGGTATGATTAACAACCAACCATTTATTATTTTAATTGATTTATGGGCTAGCCATAGTTACATAGACCTGAGATTCATGGAAAGTTTTCATTTATCAAGAAGCAAACATGAAAAGTCTTGGTTAGTGCAGTTGGCTATAGGAACCAACAGGAAAGTCACTGAGTTGGTTAAGTCCTGTCCGGTAGAGATGAAGGGATTGAGCGTGAAGGCTGAATTGAATATTATGCCTTTAGGCTCTTATGATTGTTTAATTGGGATGGACTGGTTGGACCAGCACCATGCCCTCCTGGACTGTCGTAACAAGGAATTTACATGCCTGGATGAGGAGGGGAATCAAAAAATAGTCCAAGGAATTCCTAGAACTGTGGTTGTTAGAGAAATCTCAGCAACGCAGTTGAAAAAGTGCTACATAAAAGGTTGTCAATTGTTTGCAGCCCGTGTGGAGGAAGCATATAGAAATGAAGTCTCAAATATTGGAGACCATGCGGTACTAACAGAGTTTGAAGATGTATTTCAGGAGGTACCCAGACTACCTCCGAAGAGAGATATTGATTTCTCTATAAATTTGATGCCTGGAGCAGCTCCAGTGTCGAAAGCTCCTTATAGAATGAGTATGCCAGAGTTGAAAGAGTTGCAATTATAGCTTGAAGAGATTCTAAAGAAGGGGTACATTCTCCCAAGCGTGTCACCTTGGGGTGCCCTAGTCCTGTTCGTGAAGAAGAAGGATGGGACGTTGAGGCTATGCATTGATTTCAGACAGTTGAACAAAGTAACTGTCAAGAACAAGTATCCTCTACCAAGGATCGACGATCTTTTCGATCAGTTGAAAGGTGAAAAAATATTTTCGAAGATAGATCTAAGATTAGAATATCACCAAGTAAGAATAAAAGATAAAGACATCAACAAGACCACCTTTAGAACAAGGTATGGGCATTACGAGTTCACAGTGGTGTCGTTTGGGCTGTCGAACGCACTTGTTGTTTTTATGTGCTTGATGAATGGTGTATTCGGGGACTATCTAGACAAGTTTGTCATAGTCTTCCTGGATGACATTTTGGTGTATTCCAAGTCAGAGGAAGAGCATGAAAAACACTTGAGGGTGGTTCTACAAGTGTTGAGAGAACACCAGTTGTATGCCAAGTTGAGCAAATGCTCATTTTATCAAAGGCATGGGGCACATTATTTCAAAAGAAGGGATCGTCATGGATCTTGAGAAGGTTGAGGCCATCATAGAATGGTCAAAACCAAGGAATGTGGTGGAAGTTAGATCCATTATGGGTCTAGAGGGATATTACAAAAGGTTTATCACAGAGTTCTCAAAGATAGCTCACCCTATCACTTCCTTGCAAAGGAAGGAGAAAAAGTTTCAGTGGACTGAAGAGTGTGAGAAAAGTTTCTAGCAATTGAAGCAGTTGTTAACCAACACTCCAATCTTGAGTATTGCAGTTCCAAATGTGGATTTTGTGGTGTGCACAGATGCAGGTAAAGAAGGGTTGGGAGGAGTTCTCTGTCAGAATGGATTTGTAATCTGTTATGAGTCCAGGAAGATGAAAGAGCATGAAAAGAATTATGTCACTCACGATATGGAGTTGGCAGCAATCGTTCATGCTCCGAGGAAATGGAGACATTACCTCATGGGAAGGATATTTGAACTCAGAATAGACCATAACAGTCTGAAATATTTGTTTGATCAGCCAACCTTAAACGCTAGACAAAGTAGGTGGCTGGAATTTCTGTGTGAGTGCGACTTTTAGATCAAGCATATCAAAGGAAAGGAGAATAAAGTGGTTGATGCACTCAACAGGAGGGTGCATGAATTACATGCTACAACCATTAGCATGTATCGGACTGATATTAAAAGTAGAATTCTAGAGGCTACAAATGTAGATTTGCAGTACAAAGAATTAGTAGCCAAGCTACAACAGGGTAAGATGCCACAGAAGATGGAAATTTATAAATTGGAAATAGATGGAATACTGTTGTACAAGAACAAAATTTTTGTACCTAATGTACAGTGCTTGAAACAGATGATTTTGCAGGAGATGCATAATGTGCCTTATGCAAGGCACCCTGGATATCAGAAAACAGTAGCAGTGGTCATGAGCCATTATTTTTGGCTAGGTATGAAGAGAGAGATCGCTAAATACATCACCAAATGTATGGAGTGCCAGAAAGTTAAAGCTGAGCATAGGCACCCAACAGGGTTGCTGCAACCTTCACCCATTCCTTAGTGGAAGTGGGAAGTGGTGATAATGGATTTTAGTATAGGATTGCCCAGAACAACCAAGCTGCATGATTCAATCATGGTGGTGGTGGACAAGCTTACAAAAGCTACCCATTTTATTCCACTAAAAACTACTCACAAGGCAGTAGATATTGTTGATATTTTCATGAAGGAAGCGACACGATTGCATAGAATTCCTAAAACGATTGTGTCTGACAGAGACCCAAAATTCACCTCGAATTTCTGGAAAGGATTATTCAAAGGATTCAGAATGAATCTAAAATTTAGTACAACTTATCATCCTGAGTCTGATGGACAGACAAAGAGGGTGAATAGAGTAATAGAAGACATACTGAGAATGTATGTGATGGACAAACCATCAAGATGGGAAGACTACCTGCACTTGGTATAATTCACCTACAATAATCGGTAGCATGCATCATTGAAGATGAGCCCATTTGAATCACTTTATGGAAGAAAGTGAAATATTCCAGTGAGTTGGGATAATCCAACTGATAGAGCGGTAGTCGGGCCAGATTTTCTCAAGGAGTTGGAGGAACAAATGATAAAAATTAAGCAAACTTTGAAAGTTGCCCAGGACAGGCAAAACATTTATGCTGATAAGAACAGAACTCGCAGAGAGTTCAAAGCGGGTGATCATGTTTTCTTGAAATTGAAATCTAACAGGAGTTCCTTGAAGCTAGGAAGTTGTGCCAAGTTGGTAGCCAGATTTTGTGGGCCATTTGAAATTCTGGAAAGGATTGGTCCAGTTGCATATATGCTTGCATTACCTACATCTATGATTGTACATAATCTGTTTCATTTTTCATTTCTTAAAAAATATATACCATATGCTAATCATGTTATCGATTGGAATGTGATTCAGGTGGAACAAGATGGTGTCCTGCAAGTGAATCATGTGCACATATTGGACAGGAAAAACAAACAACTCTGGAATTGAGCTACAGGGATTGTAAAGGTCCAGTGGACTTGGTATGGTCCTGAGGATGCAACATGGGAGCACGAAGATGTTATGTAGGCAGAGTACCCGCATCTATTTGAAAATTTTGAAAATCTTGCATTTGTAGTGTAAAGTTGCACCGAGGACAATGAAAAAATAAGGGGAGGGGATTGTAATGTCCCCAAGGCCGAGCCTTGTTGTAAATCATGTCTATGAAGTATAAATCTTGCATTATGAATTGTAATTATGTTTTATACGCTGCTGAGCCAAGTTTATATAAGTTGGTGGGCTTATGTGTTATTAGGCTGGAGAGCCTAAGTGTTAAGGCTGAGAGCCTGCTTTTGTCTATGTAATCATGAATAAAATTAATAAAATTAATAAAAATATAAACATTGTTGCGTGCAGACTGACCATGATGAATGAGTGATGGGAAACTAAGATTCCACAGATTGGGTAAGGGATTGGGGGATGGAAGGTTGGAAATAGAGGCTAAGTGTTGAGCCTAGGGGATAATCTTGGGGGCTTAAGTCCTTGGGAATAATAATTTATTATTATTCCAAAAGCTATTTGATAAACATGTTTCTAAGTCCTGGGAGAGGCAACGCATGCAAATCCAAGTGTGCAAAAGGGAATGCATGTAGCCCCAGGAAGACAAGTGTTGATCTGGGTGCATGTGGTTAAAATTTGAAGCATCAAATGAGTTGGGGGTTGGTTCACCATTCTGTCGTTCATTATCTAAATGGTGTGACCTTTGCATCTGAGCTCTGTATATCACACACAACACTGAAAACCGAAACCATGAGACCTCTGTGATTGTCCATTGTATTCCCGTAAATTCCATCTGGTCTCTGCGTTTGGCCTCCATCCTCGACCTCTGCATAATTTCTTGTCACACATCCTGTAACCGATAAACCGTGATCCGATTTGTGTCTTCCGTAGAACCCGACACCCGGATAATCGCCTGAGCATGCTGTGTTTTAGAATATAGTCATTTCCATTTGTGGGACTAGGCCCATTTTTTGTTGTGGTCATCATCCTGGTGTCAATTGAGAGCTTGATGTTGTTGTTGTTTCCCTCACCCAGTTGGAATTGAGTCGAAGAGTGTGCTAAAGAAGCGGGTTGTCAAGCCCGTGGTAGAGTAAGTAGGTTGTCAAGATTGTGAGAAACTCCCTCCAAGTGAGAGAGTTTGTTGGGAAGTGGTTTTTTCCCAGAGAGAGTCTAGCACTAGCTTCAGAGCTCTAAGAATTCTTGATCCAGCCTGTTGTTGAGGCCTAGAGAGGGAGGTGAAGCGTCGATGGACTATGCTTGTGAATGTGTATACTCTGGGGTGGAACAGGCATGCGGGGAATGAGATTCTATTAGTAGTGGGCTTAAGAAGGCATCCTGGGAAGAATCCTTTGGGTTATTCTGTGCATTTTTCCCTGTAACCTCAGCCTAGACTAGGATTCCTTGCCTTGGGTAGAGCTTATGTTAGAAAAACAGGACCGCGGAGCAATAAAATAAAACAAATGCAGAAACAAAACACAGAAGACACACAATACAAGAGAGACACAGATTTACATGGTTCACCCAGTGTGGGCTACGTCCACCAGAGAAATTACCAGGTCCTTCCTTTATTATTATCCAACAAATGAAGGGATACAACCTACAACAAAACCCGCTATAACTTCATCTTCTTTCTCTCACATTCTCCTCTCTCAGAATACAATATTCACTAGCATCCATAGCTGCAATACATTTCCCTCATAAAAGAGGGTTTTGCTTCTAGGGCAAAAAGCCCTAACATAATCTCTACCATTAGATATGCGACCTTATAATGAACGGTCCAGATTTACAATGAAATTACAATATACTTTTACAAGGCAATTTTTGCATCGGGGGGTTCACTCCCGAACCCATGTTGGGGGCCCGCTTGCCCCCAGATCCCCCAGCCGGGGGAATAGCCCCCCCAGACCCTGTAGAGGGGGTACCCCCCCTCTACACTCCCCCCCGCATGGAAGAGTGTACATACTTCTAGGGTGTAAATACTTCATGGGGTATAAACATGGCTAAAAGCAAGGACCTCTGAATCAAGAAGATAATCATGCTCCATAACCAATAATATCCCACTTGGAGACTGATCTCAACAACTCCACCGCTGCTATATATGATGGACTCTGAACCTTCTTAGACCTGGCAAATTTCTCATTTTCATATTCATTCTTGAATACCAACTGAAACTGAGTAGGAACTCAGTTTCTCCCTGGTTACTCCCTTTGTTAACATGTCTATAGGATTCTGGCTTGTGTGTATCTTTTCTAGCTTCAATTGTTCATCTTCCAAGGCAGATCGTATGAAGTGGTACCTCAACTGTATATGCTTAGTCTTTGAATGGAAGGCTAAGTTCTTTGCAAGGTGAATGGCACTCTAACTGTCACAGTACAACCGATTGTTCTCCTTCTTCTTTCCCAATTCCTCCATAAACCTTTGTAACCAAATCATTTCTTTACTAGCCTCTGTAGTAGCAACATACTCTGCCTCTGTTGTTGAAAGTGAAACAACCTTTTTCAGTTTCAAAATCCAGCTTACTGTTGTTCCACCTATAGTAAAAACATACCCTGTGGTTCTCCTCTTGCTGTCTTTATCACCTGTCATATCTGAATCAACATATCCCTGTAGAAAAGTGTCTGAACCTCCAAAACATAATGCATGTGTAGTAGTACCTCTCAAATACCTGAGAATCCACTT
>JZKD02S1910643.1:92074-103444 GCA_000966675.3 Picea glauca
CCCTCATAAAAGAGGGTTGCCTTCTAGGGAAAAAAACCCTAACATAATCTCTACCCTTAGATCTGCGACCTTATAATGAACGGTCCATATTTACAATGAAATTACAATATACTTTACAAGGCAATTTTTGCTTCGGGGGCTTCGCCCTTGAACCCCTGCTGGGGGCCCGCTTGCCCCCAGACCCCCCATCGGGGGGGATAGCCTCCCCGGACCCCACAAATGGGGTACCCCCCCTCTGCACTCCCCCGCGTGGAAGAGTGTACATAATTCTAGGGTGTAAATACTTCATGGGTTATAAACATGACTGAAATCAAGGACCTATGAATCAGGAAGATAATCAGGCTCCACAACCAACAGCTTAGTCCTAGCTCGGGGGTGACCTACTGCTGAGAGTGATGAGCAATTTGGTCTAAGTCTGGGAGGTTTGTGGAAGGCCTGCACGTGTTTGGTGGAATTACCATGATTTCGAAGACAAGTATCAGCTTGTGCTTAATATTATGCTTTCCATGCCTATGATGCTTATATGTATCATGTATTCTGTTGTGCATATGAATTATTGTTAATGACAGGGATTATTTATGTTAGCAGTAATCTTGTGCTTACTCTGAGTTAAATGTGTTTAATATGACTTAAATGCATGTTATTAATTAAGTATGAGAATGATGTTGTTCCGCACAATAGCGTTTTCTCGGCCAGTGGGATGACGGCCAGGGGTGTTACACTCAATAATTAGTAAAAATAAATAACAAGGGTATGGTGAGTCCAAAATACCATCTCTTAATATAAAAACAAAATCCAAAAATTGATTTGTTATGATCATCCTATACTAAAAAGGGATACGCCCTAGAGCCATATCATTACGAAATAAATGAGGTAAACGATTTCTCATTTTTTATTCCAATTCCCAGATGTTATCATATTTTGAGTAGTGTTTCAAAAATAAATTCATCTAATTTATTACTCTATTACATAGGAATTTCTTCTTATTTTTAACAATCTCCAGGGGTTCAATAAGCAATTATTTATCTTCCTTAATATGCATAGCATACAAGTCTAAGACGTGACTAGGGTTAGGTACATATTTCTTAATTAAAGATACATGATTTAATAATAATTAATTTTCACATGTGGTGGTAAGTCAATTTTGGGAGACACGACACCCATCTATGCCAACATCGCAAAAGGTCCACAATATCTAGGTGTCAATTTCTTTCATTTCCCTAGGTGTAATTAAATACTTTTGGTCTTAACTCTGCGGAACACCTTTGAATAGACCTTAAAAATTCATTCCAATATTATTTTGTCTACATAGTTATTTTTTCAGTCCTAAGAGTTCTTTAGATTCTTCTAAACTTAAAGTGTCAAGAAAAAAGTAAAAGTAAGTTACAACCCTTTTCCCTTTTTCCTTTCTACTCATGTTAAGATTGGAGGTCATTTTCAAAAGTTTTCCATTCTCCATGGATTCCTAAGCTATAGGATATGATATTCATCTTAATTGAGACATGAACCCTTCACTTGAGTACATTTCCTATTTGTCCACTAGGATCTAAACCTATAATCGATTAGACCATACAAAATACCAATGTTTATGCAACATTATTCTCACAATCACTCACATCAAAACATGAAATAAATCAATAAAATGACAACAAAATGTATACAACATGAACCACATCATCATAAGAACTAATATTAATCAAGAATTGCAATTGTGCTTAGCCATTAACAAGAACATTTAATGCTAAATAATTCATCAATAAGAAAATATTGTGTTAATCACAATTAGGAAACCACATTGACATATAGGTTTAACATATTCAATCATCAGTAAAATAAAACAACAAGGGATGGTGACTCTAAAACAACATATCCTAATAGTCAAAATCCAAAAATCAAGCTGTTACGATCCTCCCAAACTAACAAGGTCTACAACTTGAAGCCATATCATTATCAAACAAATGAGGGTAAATATTTTTCATTTTTTATTCTAATTCCCACGTGTCGTCATCCTTTTAGTAATGTTGCCAAAATAAATTCACCTAATTTATTACTCTACTGAATAATTTTGTTTCTTATTATCGATGATCACTATGGGTTTCATGAGAAATTATTTAGTTTCCTTCATCTCTATAGAATCCAAGTCCAACACATGACCAGGGTTTGGTACATATTGCTTAAGTAAATATACATGAAAAACATAATGAAATGTCACATGTGGTGGTAAGGTCAATTTGTAAGCCATGACACCCATTTATGCCAAGATCTCAAAATTTTTGCAATATATAGGTGCTAGTTTCTTCCATTTCTTGAGGTGCAAGAAAATCCTTTTTGTCTTAAGTCTAAGAAACATGTTTCCTCCAAGATCAAAACTTCATTCTGATGTTCTTTTTTATACCATATAGTTCTTTTTTTGATCCCAAGAGGTATTTATAGTTTTATGAAATTGCTTCACTATAGTTTCCATTAATTCTTTTTATAGAGTATCTTATTCTTGATTCAGTTGAACTTATAAATTCTCCCAAATCATATGAGAGATGCACTTTTGTTCGTATAGGAATTAAAACGAACTTTTCTTGATAGAGTGATCATATTATTTATTTTTTTCAATTTATACTATAGGTAGGTAGTCTTCCTAGCTTCTTGGTTGATTTATCACATACATAATGAGCATGTCTTCCAAAATTCGATTGATTATTTATATTTTCCCATTTTTCTTTGTGTTACACATCAAAATACCACACTTAATTTTCACAAGTGTTGCAAAGTGATGTATGCACCTTGTTAAGTGTCACATGCACTGTCTCAACTATCGTATGCACCTTATTAAGTTTTGAATTCACTTTGATAAGTGTTCCAACCCATTCACACCATTAAACACATTTTTCACAATCCCCAAGTCAGCTTCGAAGAGAAAAACCACCATTTGAGGTCTGAAACCACACCTTTTACTTGGAAATTTTGACCTTTTTGGGGAATTTATGAAAGGTGGCGCTCCCCTACTCATGATGAGGGAGTGCCACCACTCCCTTTTCCTTGCCTAGGGGCACCAGTGGCACTCTTTCTCTCACTTAAACAGAACTCTAGTATAGTTAGAGGAAAATGTGGCACACCCCAATTATTCTTAAAGGAAAACTCTTAAAAGAGGAGGTTGTTTTGGGTCAAATCCTATCCTATGGCACTATATTAGGATCAAATTCCAAGTCATGGAGCCATATCCTAAACCATTTCCCTTATTATCTCATGGTGGTTATTCTTCTGAATCCTCTAAATTGAAGGCATTTCCAAGGTAATGGGGGAAGTAATTTGTTGAAGCATCATCATTTTGATCGTAAGAGATTCATGCAAGGGGATGGATGAGGAGATATTGGAGAATTTATTGCATCATCAAGAATGATTTGTAAGTGCTTGTCATTAGATTTCCAATTAATAGAAACTTGGCCTATTCCCTTTAAGTTCATGTGTTCTACATTGACATTTAATTCTCTATTGTTGTTACAATCTTCGTAGACAGATCTGATTTGTATAATCATATAGATTAGGATGTTGAGTTTCTTTGTTGGTATTTGCACGACTTCATTTGTGTTAGGGATATTGGATATCAAGCCCAAGGATTGGATAAGTGAGGATGCACATCACAATAATATATGCCACATTCTTCTTCTCTCTTGCTTTATTGGTTGAATTACATTTAAAGGGAAAGTAGATTTAACATCCAACTCTTACACACATTGATCGAACTTATCCTTGAGGACACTTGCTTGCAAGTGATCTGTATTATTATACTATCGGTCGTTCAATTATGATTATGAGACATTATGTATTGATGATATGTTATTTTGTTGTATTCACATAGAGAGGTTCTATTGACTGGGTTCTTCTAAGTGTGCAGGACTTTGGACATTAAGGATGCAGAGGCATTGATGAAACCCCTTGGACTCCAAATCAAGTCAGGGAGAGGATTGTTGGGTTTGAATGTTATTGATGTGACACATGTACATATTATTAGATGTTATGAAGATTCATTATTGTTGCTGGCATGATTCGTTGATGAATGCAGGATAACGATAACTTGCTGACCAGACTCACATGTGGAGTAGAGGGGTCATGCAGAACAACTAGATACTTGAGAGAGAGGTGTGGACAACAACCCTTCCACAACCTACTATCATTCTCACTCTGACTCAAACTATAGGTTAACAATTACCTAGTTCGAGAAGACCCACGATGTTGTGAGGGCAGACTGTGACAATTGCTCACGATGATTCTAAGAGTCGTGCAATAAGGAATGGGCCTTATTCTTTAGAGGCCCTTAGTCTCCCACAAGATCACCTGGTGGAGTATTGACTCCATGGGTTTTTTATGTCTACCAAGTCAGTAAAGAGGTGAGTGTAACCCTTGGAGCATGTAGTGCATCATCAAGGGAACGTCGTGCAAGGAAAATGGAAAGAAGCAAGTGGAACTCTTGGACCATGTAGTGCATCCTGAAGGGAACTTCATGCAAGGAAAATAGAAAGAGGTGAGTGGAACCCTCCGAGCACCTAGTGCATCCTAAAGGGCAAGCCACAATTTTAACTAGTAAGTGAATAAACCTATATGACCTTAAAATGATTGATGTGTTAAGTAAGATTAAAAAAAAATCCCTAAGAAAATGTCACCTAGCCTAGTGAAATTAAAATCTAGGTCTAAGTAGAACTGGTGGTAAAAAAATAATAATAATAACAAATAAACATGTAATAAGAAGGGGGGGTAATAAATTCAAATTTACTTATTAAAGTCAAAATTTCAATGGAGGATTAAAATTTAAAAAGGGAATTGGTTGTTTTTATCTATTTTTGCTAATTTAATTTTAGATAAAAATAAAAGAGGCTAAATGGTTGTTTCATCTACACTTGCTAATTTAATTTTTAATTAAAGAAGAAAAAGGGTAAATGATTGTTTTATCTACACTTGGTAAATTGATTTTTAGTTAAAAAGGAAAAAGAGGGAAACTTAAAATAAATAGGAAACTTAAAAGAAATAGGAAACTTAAAGGAAAAAGGAAGCATAAGGAAAAATATGAATGTCTAACTTAGTAAGGAATCTTTCCTTTAGATATTTCTAATTATGAACTCAACTAGGAATTTAGTAAAGGCGCAAGTCATTTAAGAAGTGTAAGGGAATTTTGGGACACCAAGGAGGGTTTTTAGGAATGCTTTTAGGTGAGTGAGGGAAATAGGGATAATTAATTAATTAATGAAATTAATTTTCTAGTGCAACTAGGGGATTGAGCGACATGTGTACGGGGGAGGTTTTTCCTAATTTATTAAATGAAAAAGGAATTTAATGATAATTTGGGAAACTAATTACTTGAAAGCTCTATAAAAAGGATGGAGGAGGAATATGGATCTCATCTTTATGCGTAATGTTATGTAACTGAATTTGTGTTTTGAATGAACTTCTCTTGTGGGAGTTGGGATACCCAACTTAGATAACGAGTGGGAGCTCGACCTTGCGAGGCGATTTGGGTGCTATTGGTTCTCTGGTATTGTGTGTGTGGACCCTTTGTATCTGAGGGGGTTCAGGGGGAAGAAGAGTACCCCTAGCATTGGCTAGGAGGTACCGGTGAGGTCACATCTATCGGCAAGAGGGAGATGGATGGAGCACACATGGGACAATGACTCAGAGATTTCACATTTGGCTACAATACGCATGTGTATATTTTTGAATTGTAGTTTAATATTGTTCCTACACTTTCATTACTGTACTTATATTATGTAAATATTATGTTTTACTCAGCGTTTTATAATCAAATAACTTAAAGTCATCCCAACCTTACACTCGCTGCATTCTGAATTGATTCCTTTTGGTGAACCCAATCCTGATTGCTATGACTTTTTTGTGTTTATTTACTGATTATTATGAAGAAATTTGTTTCTTTCCCTTATCCCATTGGTCATCAGTCTGTGCCTGAGCTATTGACCAGGAGCCAAATCGACGGTCGTCACTTCAGTGTTTAAAGACCTAAAGATTCAAATGCCATGATTTTTTGTGCATGGATGATGAGAGAAGGATAAATTTTGTCCAGTTGTCTATCCCTTACTTATCTATGCATTATTATTTTATGATTAATTTCTAATCGTTGCACCCTCCTGGTCAATGAGTACTTCTACATTGATTGATTCACTACTGAATGATTAGTCTTTGCACCTTCTTGTGAACGAGTACCTCTATGTTTGATTACCTCTGCATTTCCTTGAAAGTTTAACTCTATATTATTTGAATGTTTACCTATGCATATCCTTGAATGATCAACTCTGTGTTTTGGATTGTTTAAACTTTGAAAGGATCTGCGTTTTAATTATGTGTCTGCATTGTTACTTAATTCCCTACATTTTATGATAATTCCCAACGTTTTTTATAGTTTCCAGCAGAGATATGATGAATCTCGTTTCTTTTACAATGATTTTATACATATTGTGTGACTGCTAAATAAATATTTAATGACAATGAAATTCATTATGATACCTGCATTTTAAGCAACCAGTATTCATTGTGATGTAGTTGTGTTTTTAATAGTGAAATTCATTATGATACCTAGATTTTTATGAGCAAATTACATTGTGATTACCGATGAATTATTTAATCAGTGTGTGTGTGTAATTGTATGCCTATGTTTTTGGATGCTAAGTCTACATTTTTCTTCCATAATACGGAAACAAGTTGATATATATCTCTTCAAATTTTTGTGCCTATGTTTCTTTTTATAAACACAGTGATATCCTGTGTGAATGGACAATGATTCAATCTTTTAATATATAGTGTGTATATTCACTGATTGACAACGAAATTTTACAGTTGAATGGCAACAATTTTAATCATTGAATAACAATGAATTTAACCTTTGAATGACAACGAAATTCTACCTTCATTGATAGATAAATTATGCTCTGAATGGAAGCAAGTTTATTCATGGAGTGAATGCGAATTTTACCTTTCATAACAATGATTTTATATTTCTGGTATAGGTTAATTTAGTATAGTTTTTAAGTTTTTTTGAAATGAATTATTACCCAACGATATCGCTGAAAAAGATTAAAATTGTCGAGTTTCATTTTCATTTAAATATAATTACCAGGGAGTTTGTTGGTCAACATTATCACAGCCCCTCTTGGCGTTTTACCCATCATACCCATCGTTATTCTCATGGCACATTACACAATCTTTTGTATGATTTCGTTGTATTTGCTCAGTGATTCTAGTAACATTTCCCCAACACATCATATCATTATAACACCCAAGAATATCATTATAGTCATCATGGATATCGTTTTCCCATAAATGCATAGACAACAATGAATTAATGTGTGTTGATATGTAGATATCATGTGTTAATGTGTTCTAGCAACGATATCATGTGTTAATAGAAGCGGTAGCAACGATATCATGTGTTAATGTGTAGACAACAGTACATTAATGTGTTATTATCATGTATGATAATGTTATTATATATATCATTAATATTGTTGTATTATTACTACTGTATATATCATTACAATGATATGACTGTCATATATTAGTATATCATTATAGTATCATTACTGTATTATATGACAATGATGGTATAATATATATCATTAAGGGATAACACTATATTTAGATGACAATATCTTTATTATATATTATTAGTGTTAATATCATTATTATCTCTTTTTTTATATGACAACGAATATTAATGGACCTAAATATTATTTTGGGACAGTGATAACATTTATAATAGTTCACTCCTTCATGCTTAGACATCATGTTTAACAGATAATGGTTTTTGGTTGATGGAAAATTCGTTTAATAGCTTGTGCAATTTATTGAGTGATGTCAACTTCCGTCTTGTTGACTAGTTGCTTGGGTCCATGGGTACATTATTCATGTATTTATGTTAGTTAATTCGGTCTCCTAGCACGTTGGGTATTTCTTGGGTTGTTGTCTAGATATGTTATGTTTCCCCAGGGTTACTGTCACGCCTATCACCTTGTCACGACATGATTCTTGATGAGGGGATCATTGTGTGCCCTGATAGATAAAGGCGAATGATAACCTAGGCAAAGTCTATGCTTCCCGAGGTTGGCATTGTCCGTTGTAATTGTTGTTGGTACTGGGTTGTAACGCCTTAAGGAGTTGGGTTTTCCACGACGTAGAGGTTTCTAGTTCTTGGTCGTCGCATCCACTGTGTCAGGTTGTTGATGTTCTCCTTTAGCTTGTAGGTGTTGTCTTGCTTTTGTGGGGCCGTTAGTTGTTTTTATCTATCTATTGATTATTGCATGTTTCTTCTAGTTGCATGATGTGATAGTGTGTTGATTCGTTGTTTTATGTGGCTCTATCTGCATGTGTTGCATTCATCATCAAGTTGTGTTGCTTAATTTTTGTCGTTGTTTCCGTCCTACTTTAAGAAAAAAAAATCACTTTCTTGTGTAGCTTATCGTCGTAACGATGGGGTCATTACATATGGTATCAGAGGGGGTTCAACCCTATGATTGTGGATCACCAGGCTTTCCACTGCAGTAAATCCTTGAGTATTGAACTAACACTAATTAAAACTTTAACGTGTCCATGTGGTGATCGCGTTTAGAGGATGCCACAAAGGTTTGTAGCATTGTTCCATGGAAGGAGGTGTGACGCCTCCATAAGTGCCCTCTCCCTCAAAGTCTAATACCAAAGGGGAGGAACAAGTCCTTGGGATGGATCTGATTGTTGTAATGGATGATCATGGTCTAATAGGGTCCTTCCAAATATTTTCAGAGGCCTTGATTCACCATCTGTACTGAGATGAGGCTAGGGAGGCTATACCCCTGAGGGTCCACAACGCACCCCAACCAGTACTGTTAACATCCACTGAGAACCCGAGAGGGATGAATTCTTGAGTCCTCAGGTGCCACAAATGGTTGTTCTGTCGAGGCATGGCTGTAGAGAAAGGTGATGTGCTTCATGCTCGTGGTTACGACCTCCAACATGAAGGTCCACTTGGAGGTCTTTCAACTAAAGGGGAGTACTCTTCTATGGTGAAAGATGCTCCTGCCACATTTGGACATGGAAGTCAAAGACCTGTCATGGGAACTGTTTGAGGAATGGTTCCAGGAGAGAACTAGAGCATCTGGATCAGCTAGACCCACTACCATGGGAAATTTGGGAAAGGCCCATCAGATTCATGCAACGGTGAATAACGTCCAGGCAGATCACCAATCCACTGTGGTCGAGACATCAGGTATCATCGCTGACCAGACGCTTAATATTTTGATAGATCCCAGTGGTACAAAGAGTTTCATTTCTAGGGAAGGGATAAAGAGAATTAAGGTGAAGGAAGTCGAACAAGATAAGTAGCCTTGGAGAAATGGATTCGAGAGATAAGTAGAAGGTTGGGGAAGGTTATGGGTTGTAGCCTTAACCTGGGAGTTTTTTTCACTAGGGCCAACCCGTACATCATGATATTAGGATATTATGACGTCGTGATTAGTATGGACTAGCTGGAATCACATGAGGTGATTCTCAACTGAAAAACGAAATGGTTGAGCTTGGTCATTGATGAGGGATAGAGATGAATGATTGTAGGTCGGAACCAGAGAGATTCCCTGAGGTTCATCTCTTCCTTGCAGCTACGAAAGAGAAAGCGCAAGGGATGTAACATTTATGCACTCCATATGTTAATCAAGAAGGGAGTAGTGGAAGGTATACAAACACCTTTCGGTGGTGAGAGATTTTGTGGACATATTCCATTAAGAGTTACCTAGGATGTCGCTAGAGAGGGAATTGGAATTTAACATACACCTAAAACCAGGGACTGAGCCGATAGCAAGAACAACTTATCGGATGTCGACTCTGGAGTTACAGTAGTTGAAAATGCAGCTGAAGGAGTTACTAGACCTAGGACTTATACATCCTAGTGTGTCACCGTGGGGTGCACCTGTTATTGTCATTTGAAGGAAGGATGGGTCGTGGAGACTCTACATTGACTATCATCAATTGAGAAAGGAAACGATCAAGAATGATTATTTGTTTCGAAGGATTGATGCTCTATTTGAACAAATGAAAGGCATGACGGTGTTTTCAAGAATCAACCTGGGATCAGGATATCACCAGTTACAGATCAAGGAGGATGAAATCCCTAAGACCACCTTTAAGACTAGGTTTGGACATTAGGAGTTTATTGTTTTACCTTTTAGACTGATGAATGTCCCAAGGGTATTTATGGGTTTGATGAACAGTGTTTTCCATGAATACTTGGACAAGTTCATCCAAGTATTCATTGATGAAATTTTGATTTACTCTTGGATGATGGAGGAGCATGATGTTCACTTGCGCTTGGTATTACAGTGTCTGCGAGAGAACAAATTGTATGGGAAATGTTCTAAATTATCGTTTTATCGATCGAAGATTCACTACTTAGGGCATGTCATCTCCGATGAAGGTATCACCATGGATGTAGAAAAGGTCAGGGATATTATGGATTGAAATACGCCGACAAATGTACTGGAAGTGCATAGCCTCATGGGTTTAGTGGGATACCATCGATGGTTCATCGAGTGATTTTCAAATATAGAAAATCTGATTACGGAATTGCCGAAGAAGAAAAATAATTTTTTTGGGATCGAGAAATGCATGGAAGAATTTCATAGGCTCAAGGAGTTGTTGACAACATCACTGATACTAAAGGTCACTGACATGGATTTGGACTTCTTGGTATGCACTGACGCATCCAAGTAAGGCTTAGGTGGAGTCTTGATGCAAGACAGTCGAGTGATCCCTTACATCTCAAGGAAGTTGGGAAGGCCGGAGGAGAACTATGAGACGCACAATTTGGAGTTGTTAGACATTTTTTATGCCTCGAGAGTTTGGAGGCACTACCTTATTGGGAAGAATTTTGAACTAAACATACCACTGTGGACTACAAAAAATATTTACGGAAAGCAACTTGAATATGCGACAATGACATTGGTCATAATTTCTTAGCGAGTATGATCTCAAGATTAATTGCTTAGAGGGAACAATGAATAGAGTGGTTGATTCATTGAGTCAGAGACTATGCATCTTTTTGGTGATGCCTCTTCACACGAATCTGTGTGAAAAGATTCTAACTTTACAGTGCGACGATGACTACTACAAGGAGGTCAAGGATTTTTTGGACAAAACACATTGATGGTACCAAGATTTGAAGTATTTACGTTAGATGATGATGGATTATTGATATTAAACAATCGAATTTACGTACCACCAAATGACGAGTTAAGAATTTTATCATAAGAAAGGCTCACAAAGAAGTGTACATGGCTCAACTGAGAGTCACGAAGATGATGACAAACCTTAAACCCTTATTCTTTTGGAGACAAATGAAGGCATACATAG
>JZKD02S1910643.1:110320-129147 GCA_000966675.3 Picea glauca
TCATCAGCAACATAATGATGTAAAATAGATACATGAAATACATTATGAGTTTTATGCAAGTGGGGTGGCAGTACGAGACGATATGCAACGGGTCCAATTTTCTCTTGGATCCTGAGTGGTCCTATAAATCGAGGTGACAAATTTTTCCCTTCTTGAACCATATGGTACTCTTATTAGGCCTGATATGAATGAAAACCTAGTCTTCCACTTCATAACTTTGGTCGGTCCTGTGTGCATCCGCATAGCTTTTTTTCCTATCATGTGCTTCCTTTAGTCTCTGCCTAATCTGAATCACCTGTTCCTCCATTTCTTGAATCAATTTTGGCCCAACTATTACTCGGTATTCTAGTCTATCCCAACTCAATGGCATTCTGCATGGCCTCCCATACAAAGCTTCGTAGGGTGGCATTCCGATGGAGCTATGATAATTGTTATTGTAGGAAAACTCTACCAAAGGTAGGTACTTCTCCCACTAGGTTTGATTATCCATTACATACATCCTAAGCATGTCTTCCATGACTTGATTTACTCTCTCAGTTTTCCAATCTGTTTCAGGATGATAAACTATGCTTAAGTTCAACTGAATCCCCAACGCTGACTGTAAACTTGTCCAAAACCTAGAAGTGAATCTGGAGTCCCTATCTGAAATGATCTTCTTAGGTATCCCATGCAAACAGATAACCTTGCTTACAAACACACATTCCACATCAGTGACATCGTCAGTGTCTCTAACCGGAATAAAATAAGCACTCTTGGTTAACTTAGCCACTATCACAAGAATGGCATTGTGTCTATGAGATATGAGTGACAACCCCACAACAAAATCCATAGAGATGACTTCCCACTTGGACATAGGAACATCATGTGGTTGTAGGAGGCCTACTGGGTGATGGTGGTTGGCTTTCACTTGTTGACATTCTAGTCACTTGGAGACGAAATGGACTACATCGCGCTTCATGCCTACCCAGAAGAGGAGTTTCCTTATATCTGTGTACATCTTCTTCACACCTGGATGCACACAATAAAGTTCTCTATGGGCTTCCTTCAGTATGATGCTTTGAATATCCCCATTCTTAGGGATGTACATCCTTCCTTGATATCTTAATAGTCTGTCTGTTTCCAGACTATATCCTTCATACTTTGGATCTAACTGCCTCCCACTCTGGAGTTTTGAAGTAACCTTTAAATACCAACTGTCTCGTTGGAGTTGTGTCAAAACATGTTCCCTCAGATTGACCTTTAAGGTTATCAAGGAGAAGATACGTGGTCTCCTACTCAAGGCATCTACGACCACATTTTCCTTTCCCTTGATGTACGAAATACCAAAATCGTACTCACTCATAAACTCACTCCATCACCTTTGCCGGGCATTCATATCTATTTGAGTGAAGAGATGTTTTAAACTTTGATGGTCCGTTTTGAGCTTAAAGTTTCGCCCCACAAGGTAGTGCCTCCAAATTCTCAGAGCTAGCATTACAGTTGCCAACTCTAAATCATGATTCACATATAACTCTTCATGTTTCTTCAACTTCCTTGATGCATAAGCTATCACTCCTCCATCCTGCATTAGCACGGCCCCCAACCCTTGATTCGAGGCATCCGTGCAGACTGTGAAGTCCTTTTCCATATCCGACACTCGTAGAATTGGCGCACTAGTTACTAACCTCTTAAGATCAATGAATGCACTATCTCACTCTTATGTCCATTCATACCTGACCCCCTTATGATGCAAGGTGGTGATGGGTTTCTCTATTTTGGAGAATCCTTCCACAAATATTCGATAATAACCTGGAAGCCCCATGAATATTCTCACCTCATGGGCATTTTTCGGCACTAGCCACTCCATAATGGCCTTTACCTTTTCTGGGTCCACAGAGATTCCTTCACTGGAAATGATATGAACTAAATAGTGGATCTCTTTCTGGAAGAAGGAACACTTTGACAACTTCCCATACAATTTGTTCTCTCTAAGGCAGGACAACACTATTCGCAAGTGTTCATCATGTTCACTTTCGTTCTTGGAATAGATGAGGATGTCATCTAGAAAGACTTGTACAAATCGATCTAAGTACTTCTAGAATACGCCATTCATGAGGATCATGAATACTGCTGGTGCATTGGCCAATCCGAAAGGTACTATGACAAATTCATAATGTCCAAACCGAGTTCGAAAGGTAGTTTTTGGGATATCACCTTCCTTAATCCTCAACTGATGATACCCTGATCGCAAATCAATCTTTGAGAATACTGTTGCTCCTTTCATCTGATCGAAGAGGTCATCTATTCGTGGAATTGGGTACCTATTTTTCACTGTAGCATGGTTCAAGTCCTTGTAGTCTATACACAATAGTAAGGATCCATCCTTCTTCTTTACAAAAATTACTAGTGCGCCCCAAGGTGAGACACTGGGCCTTATTAGTCTTAAGTCCAATAACTCCAACTGCATTTGAAATTCACAAAGTTCTAGCGTTTTCATCTGATACAGAGTCTTGAATATTGGTTCTACACCAAGTTTTATCTCAATAGTAAAATCTAGCTCCCTCTCAGGAGGTAACCCTGGTAACTCGTTCGGAAAAACATCTTTAAATTCTGACAATACTGGGTATTGATCCAATGAGGGTCCCTTCCTTTCATTCACTGTTTCCACTAAATAAAGTCGACACCCTTGACTCAAGCATCGCTTAACCTTCATAGTTGATATAAAGCGTAACGACACTTTTCTCTGTACACCCTGGATCTCTACTAGTCTTCCTTCATCGTCGACACAAAGCACCCTCTTTGTGAAACAATCTACTAAAGCTTGGTGAGATGCTAACCAATCCATTCCAATGATTAGTTCATATTCCCTGAGAGCAATGATGTATACCTTCAACTTGGTAGTACACACTCCCAAGTCTACTATACAATTATCGAAACTAGGTCCTACTGCTTGTTTTTCCCCCGAAGCCATCTCGACTTGTTTAAAGTCATCATGCTCATAGGCTGCCAACCCACTCTTTTCTAATGCAGACGGTGAAATGAAACTATATGTCGCACCAGAATCAAACAAAATCTTAACATTGATATGATTTAGCGTACCCGATGACTCCACCACCGCGGATTGATGTTCGGCCTAGCGGTTATTAACCGTTGCATAAATCTGGTGGCTACTACTTGATCTCCCCATCAGTGCCTTTCCTTCTCTATGCACAAACCCTGATTGTAACTATGGGAAGTCATGCTGGTAATGGGGTCCTCCGCACCCCCAATAGGTAACACGATATTGAACCTATGCATTGTTATGTGACTGTCTCTGAAATGAGTTCCTTCCCCTGGAACCCCTGCCCCTACTAGTTGTTCCCTGAGATGGTCGTGGACCTGTCTGCATTGTTGGCGATGAACGGGATGATGCACTCTGTTACCATATGGTGGTGGCCTTGAGCCCCCACTCCTAGTAAATGTCCTCGGGGCCTTTCCTACGAATCTAGGACGATGCGAAAATGTCGGTCTTGTACCCCCGGTTAAGTTCATGTGTTCCTCCGCATAACGTGCATTTTCCACTGCTTTCGCTACTGAAGACGGTTTCCACATCCACACCATAGATATTATCTTAGGGTTCAGTCCATAGACGAAGCGCTCTGCCTGTCGTTGGTCATTATCCATATATGAAACATATTTTACAGTTCCATAAATCTGATCTCATATTCTTCTACAGTTCGGTTTCCCTATACTAAGGCATGAAATGCCCCTACCTATTGTTCCTCGTAGTATGCTGGTATATATTTCCTTCAGAACCTCTCCTCGAAAAGTTCCCAAGATACTGTGTCTGGGGTAAGGTGCAGTTGTCTTTCCAGGTTACCCCACCAGTTCAAGGCACTGTCTCTTAACTGAAAAATTGTGATCTTTGCCTTTGAGTTGGATGCATAGTCCCTTAAGGCAAAACACCTTGTCATGCCTTCCAACCATGCTTCCGTGCGTTCACTGGCGCGACCCCCGACAAACTCCAAAAGTTTGATCTTCAGAAATTCTTGCATGATGTCTTCGAGTGGAGGTCCTCCCCCTGAATCCCTTGACGCTTTTGGATTATCTATTCCAGACGGCGGGGGTTCCACTTCAGTCCCTGTCGGTTGTCGCCCCAAGTCTCATTAATGGCTTCCAACGAGCACAGTATGAGAGCTAGTTCGGGTGATGGTGGTGGTGGCGCTGGTGGTGTTGGTGGTGCTTGTGACGATGCTTCCCTGCCTCGAATCCCTCGATTCCTAACCGTCCTGTATGCTTTAACCTGCATCAACCAAAGTTGTCATGGTGAGTTCAAGGATGTTTCAAATTGGTGCTACTTAAACTAGAAATAGGGTTAGGCGTAAGTTTTCTTTACTTGTCTGTAAATAGACATTACTCCTTTAGGGGATTGGCTAGGTTAGGGTTAGGATTAAGCGTCTATGCTTGATTTATTTTCCCCTATAAAAAAAAACTATTGGTTCCCTTGCCCTGTAGCTACGCTAGCCTTGCGCAATATTCACCAATTCCTATGCTTACTCTCCTAGTGCATATGCCGCCTCCTTCCCACTTTTCCTAGTCTAAGTCCTTTTAACTTTTCTCTTAAAACTAAATATCCTCCGATGCTTGACTCATGAGATTTTTCTTGGCGCGTAGTGTTGGTTTTGTTGATTGCTGCATTGAGATTTAGCATTGACTTTGACTGGTGGACTGGAGTGGAGGGACTTGGCACTTAGCTCGATGAGTTGTGTGTACGGTCTCGCGAGCTTGATTATTGGACAATTAGAGTTTATACTTGGGATACAAAGATCAGCAGCACTAAATAAGCCTTTACCTTGATTTTCGGTGCATTCACTAGTTATGATTCAACTCGGTTAGCTGGCTCTAGATCATAGATTAGGTAATAAGCCAATTAGTCTTAATCTTCAAACTATATCTTCCTAATAATAATACCACTCTAATCCCTACAGTGTTACCATTAATCTAAATAAGTATAAGAATTTATTTGTAAAGACCTATGAGGGTGGATTGGTGTTGGTGCTCTTCTTATGGCGCTTCGCTTGGTGGGTGATCGCGGGGTCAAAACCCATAGACTCCCCCAAATTTTAATCTCTCCAAAAAAATTTTTTTATTAGTATCGTAATGTTATGTTTAAATATTATTAAATATGTTAATGTTAATAACACATTAATTACTTAATTACTATTATTAATTATTGTTATTAATTACTTTGGATAAAATTAAGTTTAGAAAGTAAAATACTTAATTTCTATGCAAAAGAAATTGTTTTGACATACAATGAGATTAGAACTTTAATTTAATTATTAAAATTAAGATTTAAAATTAAAATTAATTATTTAAAATGCAATTAAAGTAATTCAAAATAAAACCAATTAAGTAAAAGAATAAAATATAATATAATATAAAAAATATATATATCTACAGTCGGGTAGTGGGTCCTCGCATAAGGCCCATGTGCCCCCCTCTCCTTCATTCTTATCCCCTAACCCTAATTTCCTCATCCTTATCTCTTCGAACCCTAATCTTCTCCTCTTTCCATTGCGATTTTTTTTTTAAGCGTTCAGGGGGAATGATGAGGTCGACCATTGCCATCTTTCTACTCAGTCGACCCTGGTGTCCATGGTTTCAAGGTCTGGAGAGCGCATTTTGTTCAGTGGTGCATTCCCTCCATTCCTTTGTGGGCTTCTCCTCCATGGTTGGGTGCATGCGCTGATCTTGGTATTTTCTATTGGGTGTTTTATTTACTGTTAAATCCGTGCCTGCCATTGTTTTTCATCTGCTTTAAATAATTTTGTTTAAATTTGTTTTTTTTTAGGTGCGTGTTAGTGGTTGTGAATCCAACCCATGAATCACAAGGTAGTAGGCCAGAGCAGGGGTGGATCTAGCATTAGTCATTGTGCTTGTGTGTTGTGTGGTGCAGTTGGCTTCGACTTGTGTTGTAATGGGTCGCTAACATGTGGTAAATTTTCTCTTTTTTTATGTTCTTTTTTTTGTGTGTGTTATTATTATTATTATTTTGTTTGTTTATAGCCTAATCTGCTACCATATGTATGGTGATGGTGATGTTCTGGTGTGCTGGCTTCTGTAGCTTAGAGGTCACCACACCCAATTCATTTTTTTAGTTCTTTGACCTTGCCCGTAACCTCAACCAGGGATTTCATCTTTGTGACAAACCTTGGGGCATGTTATACAGATCTGGAAACATCTGATTCACTTAAATTCCACTTCCTGTATAGGAGGCCCTTAATTTCCAAGCTTGCTCCAATTCTAAAAGAATCATCAAGCCTCTCATAGCTCAGTTCCGTCTAAAAACCCCTTTGGTTTCGGGGTTTCATATTCTCTGCAGAATGTCCACCTCTCGGGCTTTCAATGCCCATTAGTTTTATTGTCTGGAGGGATCATGGCATGGAGCTGGGATGTGCGTTGAGTATCCTAGCTATCCTTACATGTTGAGCATAAAGGACTCATATATGTTGGCTGCAATAACAGGGTTAGCTGCAGAGATGGTATTTGTTTTCAAATCATGAATAACCGAAGCCATGGGGTTCCGAAATTTAGAGTTGTAAGAAAGGTGAGTAAATTGGAATAGATGATGTGGAGGAATTGCATATGGTAGTAATAGTGTTGCCATGGCTCTATTGTTGCTACTTAAAATTTATTATTATAAACACACACTTCATTACCAGTAAAGATTGTATGTTTGTACTTGCATGTTAGCCTTTCATTATGGTGTAGTGCTCTGAGTCTCTTATGGGAAAGTTGTTAAACATATTTTCAGAAGCCTCCCAACCATTCATCATTGAGTATGTGGGGAAGATGCCTGTGCATCTCCCTTCACAGGGAGTTTCCAATAGACTCTTGGAGGAGTCAGTTGCTTCAATTCCAATCGCGATTACTATGGAATTAGGAAGGAGCAGACAAAGGAAATTCAAAATATACGACATGTTTATGAGCTTCAAAGGACGCGATGTGAGGAGAGGCTTTGTCGATCATCTCTACAACGTCCTCACCAGGGGGGTTTGCATGAATTCCTTGACACCCACCAAATCAATGGGGGAGAGGACATCTCTGCAAGCTTACAAAATGCAGTTGAGGTGAGTTGCACCCTGATTGCACAATCTACCTGGTGCCTCAAGGAAGCCTCTCTGATCGCACAACAAGTACTACTTCAAGGGAAGGAGGAGTCAACCATCACCATTCCTCTATTTCACAATGTGACTCCTGAGCTAAGGAAATTGGTTATTGGAAGGATTGTGTCTTCCAACTTTGTCGTCTATCTGGGTGGTCACTCCAAGAAGACACGAATAGGTGGTTAACTAAGTCTCAGATTCTTTGTTGCATTTTATTTATTTGTTCGTATACATGTTTATCTAAATCACACTGTCTGGATTTGTATAGGGTGTAGATCGATTAATAAGTGTAGTGTATATGGAAGAAAATTTGTAAACAGAAGTTTCAAGTTTAATTCTCATTCATAAGCGCTGAGGGAAGCATGGATGCACCCACCTAGGTTATAGTGGTAGCCGTCGATTCCCCGCCCTGGTGAAACCTGCGGTCGTAGACGTCGGTAAACAGATGGTTCATTGGCCTTCAGTTTTATGCTACTGCTCCACCATGGCCATGGCCATCTTTAACAATGAATCTTCTTCTAAATAATTCCCCTTTCCTCTTAGGCAATGTAGTTTCTGTAATATTTTCATAGGCCAAATTGTATTTGTAATTTTTCCGTTGCTATTCTCTGGTGTCAAAAACCAGTTTGGCTGACTGAATAAAAATCCATTTTGGATGACCGTATAAAAAGGAGAGTTTTAAGGATGTGTTTCTACCCAAATTAACATGTATACTGAGATATCATATTCACATTCTTTCCAAGCTTCCGATATCATATTCACAGTATTAAGATCTCTGTGTCTCTTTGTTATTTGTTTTTATTGTGATATTTGTTTTTACATTTTCAATATGTATTTCATTTATATTTATATTTGTGTTAAAATTTATGTGTTTGGTTTGCAGGTTAGGCGAAGCTAGAGTTGGAGCTGGGAACTTGGCCCATAGACCCAGATTTCAAACTAAGGCACTCTAATACCATGTGTAGTAGCCGTTAAAATACAAAATTTAATTCTAATTTAGCATATAATTCTTTCTCATACAAAAATAATTCAATCACCAACATATGAGCATATGATATTCGAAAAAAATTAAAATTTTATCCACAGCATAAGAATTACATAACATAATAAATAAATTACCTCTCCCCGATGCTAATTTCCCCGTCGATCTGGTTGTTCGTTGCTGAAACTATGTCAAACACTGCCCAAAACCGTGTTTCCACCCTGCCAACTAGGATAGCTTCCTAGCTCCAGGATACCATATGGATATCCTGTCCCCCATGCCCAAAACCTCCAGCAAACTAGTGCCCCCTGTATTGATCCTTTGCTTGACTCCCCAACTCAAACTCTCTCCGAAAAATTCCCCAAATCCAAGAGATCCCTCCCCAAAAAATATCCAAGTTGAATGATAATCCCCAAATCAGTAATCCTCCTCCGCTCATATCCCTCCTTCACCGCCCTTTCTCCTCATTTATTTCCTTACCTACACATTTATTACCTTATCCACATAGTTAATGCCCCTTACCCAATTATTAATGTTCCTTATCCGTTTATTAATGCTTCTTATCCCCTAGCATACATAGATCATTTAATTAAACAATATAAGTTATTAACCCTCTTAATTTAATACCCATGTCAATGAATGTAACAAGTAATTAATTACTCAATTTATTAATCAAATTATAACAATTAATTAATTAATAAATATTTAATTAGTATCATTATACCAATCTTTGTTTAACTAATAACATGTTAGAAAAATTAATTACCTAATAATTTTTTACTTAATAATCCCTAAACATATATTCTACTAGGGTTGTTACATCAAGTCTCACACATCATCGGTTTCATCTCCTTGAAATTTCTCAGTAAAAATACGTTAAAATCAACCACACGCTAATAAAATCCACTAGACATTTTTTGTTTTTTACCACACCAATGGTAGCACATGATTAGGGTCTTTGAACTAGGTAAAGTGAGTTAATTTTCCAAGGCTGCTAAATAGACTATAGAACACTAAAGAGTGAACAAATCCAATTCTCACATAAGAAGAGCCAGGAACCCTCTCTAACATAGGGGATAAAAATGAGGTCATGTACAGAAGAGAAGTGAAGAATACCCCTCAAAATATTGACCAATCATATCAGAAAGAGCATAAACTGGGGATTTTTCTTGAAGTGTCACTAGTTTCACTTGATCTTGGTGCTTCATGAGTCTCAAATCCATTCGAGGTCCTCAAGAGTTTTACCATTCCACTTGTCTTTAGTCCTCTAGAAAACTTTTAGACTTTGATATCCTTCCTATATGTTCAGTATCGACTATCGACTATACCCAACCAGAGGGTGATTGTGAGTTGGTAACCTTAGTGGAATCTCCTAGGTATATATAGAGGTGAATATGGGGGAATTCCCATAGTACTTGGGCTAGACATTGTATCACACTTCCAGTACCCTTGGAGGGTGATCCCACGAAAGAGAGGGTTACTTGCACTAAGAATGGATTTTACGTGGCGTTCAGGGTAACTGCTTCTCATGTCTTCCCTTGAAGCTTGATATCCTGTCTTCAGACAATCATTGAACCTATTGTTGCTTGGTTGATTTCTTTTAGTTTTCTTAGGAGTGTGTTTATTTTAATTTTGTAGTCGACCTTAGGATTGAATATGTAACAGTATAAAAGGTATGTATCCTCAAGTTCAGGAACCTCAACACCATGTTTCTTATGAAGTAACGATCGAAGATCAAAATTATGAAACTAAGAGTGTAGCTCTTGGAAGTGGCCAACACATAGAATAATTGGTCACAACCTTCGTAGAAAGCCTTGCGACTTACAAGAATCCTATTTTTACTAATCCACTCAGCCTACCAATCATTGATCCACCATCCACAAGATATTTTGATTCATATTCTTCGTATAATTTACCACTCAGTTCAACCACTACACGATCTTTTTCCATGAACCATTAATCTTTTGGTTATCCTAAAGGACTTGGGGATTTATCTTTATCCACAACTCATGTAGTTTATACTTCTCATGATTCTTATTTATTGGGAACATCGATAATCGAAGTAACCCTGACATCTCCCTTCACACATGTGTCAAGTAATATTCATGCTTCAATATTTCCACACATGCACACACTAAGTGATTCACTTGGTCTTCCCATCGATAAGATGGTCGACAGTCAAGTCGTTCACTCAACCATGGCTACACAAGATATTGATCCTCCATCTCACACCTTGCATATGAGTATACACTATATTGGAGGTCAATCTTCAATGGGAGGCCAACCTTTAGCTGGAGGGAAACGTTTTACTGGGGGAAAACCTATGTGGTTGCAACATCAAAAATCCTGGGGGAAAGCCACTCCTACAAGTCCTTCTATCCGTACTGCCACTAACCTGTATCCTTGAAAACCATATCCATGATTTTTTAACCCTTTGTGGGGTCAACCCAATCTAGCATACATTCCTCAACAAGGAAAATTTCCCTATCAATCTGTAAACCCCATGATTCCAATGTAACAGGACTACCAGAATACATGACAAGACCATTAGGTAAATCTCAGTATGTAGGAGGTCCATATGTTTAATCACATTACATCAGTGGACAACTAGGAAAACCACCCTACATGGGTGGAAAATCAAGACAACCACCTTACGTGGGTGGACAACCCAGAAAACCACCATATATGGGAGTAACATATAGCTTTTCCATCTTGACGCAACCTGGATATGGTCCTACTATTGTTCCCATGCCACATGGTTACCAATAGTATCCACACGATAATCAAAAACTTCCATTTTTTTCTATGTTGGATCTTCCAGATCTGTCGCGTTTGAAAAATGATCCCATTCAACGTTCTCTATTTTGGTCTACCATCCCTACCAAATTATCGTCTGACATCCTGAAATTCGACAGAAAACCTAGGGAAGATCCTAGAAATCATGTTCTGACTTTCCATTTATGGTGTTATTCCAACTCTTTGATGGATGACTCCATTCATCTGAGGCTTTTTCATAGAACACTTACAGGTGTAGCAACGAAATGTTATATTGAGTTGTTGTGTAACTCCTTTGTTGAATTTAATTCTCTTTCCATGGATTTCATAATGCATTTCCATTTTCCTATACGGTATCAGACCAGTACAAATATTTTTACCTCACTATGACAATCCTCTTCCACCCACATATCTTATCATATTCGTGAGTGGAGGCGGTGGAGACAATTTATTAAAGCTCCAATTTCGAACCCAATCATCATGGATTTGTTTACAAAGTCTCTATTGCCACCCTCTCACCTGAGATGTTACTATGGGAAGTGTTGTTGATGAGAAACACACTATCAACCATGCTAAATATTTGGACTTTTTATATTCCCAGTCCGACACACTTTACAATTTGATCCCTCATTCTCCTCTCCCGTCGAATGATTCGACAAAACTTGCTTCAGAATCAATTTTTGTTTCAAACACCAAAACTACTTACACCTCTATTGTGAATACGGTCCAATCCTATTCAACTCAGCAACCAGGAGGTAAGAATAAAAACAAGGGTAAATCCAAGAAATCTTCTAACCAGATGGATACTACAAGGTTCGTTGATACTCAACCAAATAGGAAAGATATTTTTTCTTTCATGATTTATGATGAATACCACTACACAAAACACTTCCCTCATATTGAGGAAGTCACTAAATTTCTAAAGGGTACCTCCCAACCTATAATTTTAACTGGCCCTCTCCCAGTTCAACAAAAAAAACTTCTTTCACAAAATCCTTCCCCTCTCCAAGGGGGAAACATAGGTCATTCCCACCATGGGGATTCTTCTTCAAATGCCTTTGAGGTCTATATGTTTAATATGGTTAATTTAACGACTTGATAAAAGACTTATGACAAACATTCAGGTGATCATGCCAATGGAAAGGCTATCGATCAACCCTCCACATCCACTCCTCCTCCATCTTCCACTCCTCTTTAGATTGAGAAGCCAAGTTCTGATGTCATGTTGCACCCACCCAAGGGCACAATTCAGAAAGAAACATTTAATCCAAGTTCCCACACTACCCAAAACTACAATATCATTGAATATTTGGTTCAAACTCCTTGTGCTATGTCAACCCTTGAATTTCTACAGGAACATCCAAGTCAATATAGAGCCCTGTTATCAACAATTAGAGCTATGGATCCAGAGGAGTCAAATATGATTACGTTTAATATGGACTATTTTAAGGAGAGACTCTCACACCACCTAACATTCCAAATTAAACTTTTGGTTGGAGGAAATAACATTCATCACACTATTTTGGATGAAGGACCTTCACTTTTGTCATGTCTTTTCCTTGTTGGAGAGCTATTGGTTCTCCTGGACCTAGCCAGTCTCCTACCACCCTCAAAGCATTTGATGGATGCAGTTTCCAACCTCATGAACTCTGGAAATCTTTCATTCTGACATTGAAGGGTAAAACCATTTAGATCAATATCAAAGTGTTTTAAATGCCCCTCAATCACAATTTTTTACCTGGTCATATTTTATCCTATGCGATGATTGTCATCACATCTTCAATGTTTTGTATTATACAATTTCCTCATCAAGGGAAAATTTCCACTGTTGATCAACTTGAATATATAACTCCAGATATGCACAATTATGAAATGAATAATGTCCCTTCTCTAGTACAATATAGTCTTGAGAGGGTAGGAATAGGTATTCTTAAGGATTCCTCACTCATGGGGGGTTTTCCTTTTCCTTCTCCTGACACCCAGCAGGTTGCCACGATAAATATAATTTTGACTCAGGTGCAACAATCCTTAGAATCACTTAATGCTTTAGTAGTACTTGGTCCTTATGAGCATAGTTATTTTCATTTGTCAATCTCATTAAAAAAGGAAAATATTCTTACGAGCATAGTTCATTGTCTCTATCAAGATTGTTAAAAAATGTAACATACACCCCTCCATTCAAATCGAGTCTTCCTAGGGATCTAATACTTGAACCTTATTTTCCTCGGCCTAGTGAAAATATTCCTATTAATATGCCTAAATGAGGAAATATTAAGAGTCGATGGAGGAAACGAACCTTGGAGGGTAGGTCTCCAGCCTCTGTACACATGTTGGAGCAAAGCCCCTAGATTATACCACGCAAGTTGGGGGAAAAATAACTCTAGAGAGGCATGCTACTAGGAGTGATTCTCACTTGGGGGTTGTTTCCATCATAACATAGTAGTATAATCTAGACTAAACATAGTCTTTTTTATTTCTCATTCTCATTAATACATGAGAATAGGTCATTTATTACACTTTTATCTTTTTTTCGAACTCGTAAAATCTATACTAAAAGGGAACTCTTTGGAGTTTCCTTTAATCTCTTTTCAAACTCCCTAAACATGAAACGATTGTCAAGTGAGCTTGTTTCCTTTCACACTCATTAAAATGTTTTAAAGGGATTCTTTCGAGTGGTATTTTATCTCTTTTTTGGCCTCGTGAGACTAATTACAGAGAATGAATACTCTAGTCAAGCATGACTAGAAGAATTCTCCCTTGTATTGTTTTACACTTGTTTTTCTTGGGAGAATAAATTAATGAAAAATTCACCTATGGAGTCATATTTAAGTTCTTTTTAGACTCTCTGAACATGAAAAATAACTGAGTTTACCTTCTTTGGGCTCATAAAATTATTCATTGAAGGACCTATGTGAGTCCAATCTCTAGGACCCATACGAGACCAACACACTCCTTCTTTAAGTTCGTTAAACATATGTCAAGGGACTCATCGAAGATTAGTTGTATCAAGCATATGTTGTCCTCCTCAATATTGTTAAAAAAAAAAGAGTTACTCATCAATCATGTTGGGGGGGAAATTGAAGGAAGTGGGTCAATTTTTTTGGAATCTATTATGACAACTACTATTGTCGCCCTTGAACATGGCACATGTTTGTGTCTTTCCTTATAGTTGGGTAATATTCCTGTCTCTAAGTTATACCAATTCCATGTGTCGTTATACTTTTTCATTCCATTTGAAGGGTACTCTTACTTTCGTCAAATTATGTTCTTGGTACTCATCTAGTCAATGCTGCCAAGTCATTTGTCATTTCTCACAATGTTCAAGGGAAGTTTCACTTCAAACCATCCATATGCAGTATTACTCATTTCCATCTTCTTTGTCAGTCCATAGTCATTTAATCTACCATATTACATCACTTTCTTGCTTCAATTTCATTTCGATGATGAGGGATACATCATGGCCCTCCTTCAACGAGCATTTTCTTTTCAACTTCAACAAATTATCTAGGAATTAGACTTAGAAACTAGTTAGTACCTTGGGACCCATATGCCTCAATGGCAAGCCTCTTCGCTTATGACAATAGGTTTACACCATTGACCTTCAATCGAATGATTCCATGAATGTTCAAATTTATATCATTTATTCACATTCACTAGAATGTACTAAAGGTACCTTAGGGATCATTGTCATCATTGGTGATTTCCCTCGCACTTGTTAACGATATACCTTAATAAATAGTGATCAAGTGGTTTGTACCATGTTCTACTTCAATTAATCTATTCACATGGCTAGATTCATACCATCTTAGGATAGGGAAAAACACCTTGGGTTAGGAGCTCACTCCGTTATGTGCTCTTCCCAGGTTGTGACGGAGATCATTTGAGCATGTAAAATATTTTAGTACAATCACCATGTTGGAAATCTTACTAATATATATATGGTCACATAGATCCAATTTATATTGATCTGTGGATATGTTTTGTATTCTTGTAGTTCCACTGTGTATTTTTTGTGGCTGCGATCAGTTCATGTCATGGAGGTATGGATCGAAATTGTATCTCGGGTGGCACTCTATTACTCATGTTGAGGGAGTGGCAACACTCCCTCTTCCTTGCCTAGGGGGTGCCAGTGGAGCTATGTATCTCAATAAAAAGGAGCGCTAGTTTGTTTTGGCTCAAATCATATCCTATGTCACTATATTAGGATCAAATCCCAAATCATGGAGCCATATCCTAAACCATTTCCCTTATTATCTCATGGTGGTTGTGCTTCTCAATCCTATAAATTGAAGGAATTTCTAAGGTGATCGGGAAATGAATTTATTCAAGTATCATCATTTTGATTGTAATAGGTTTAGGCAAGGGGATGTACAAGGAGAGATTTTAGAAGTTACTACATCATCAAGCATTATTTTTAAGTACTTTTCCTTGGATTTCCAATTAATATAAACTTGTCCTATTCCCTTCAAGTTCATGTGTTCTACATCTACATTTACTTGTTTATTGTTGTTTCAATATTTGTAGATATATCTACTTTATATAATCCTATAGAGTAGGAGGAAGAGTTATTTTGCTTGTCTTTGCAGGACTTCATTTGTGTTAGGGAGCTTGGAGATCGAGCCTAAGGATTGGAGTAGTGAGGATGAACATCGCAATAAGTGACACCACATTCTTCTTCTCTCTTGCTTGATTGGTTGAGTTATATTTAAAGGAAAAGTACAAACCATTTTTTTAATTTTGTCTTTGGACCAAAGTAGGGGTATTTATCCAAAGGGGAGCTTAGCCTGTCCATAGGGTAAGATTTTTCATAACACTTTGAATAGTAGAGTATGATAAAACTTAATTTCATGTGTAATTCATGAAACAATCTTTACCAAATTTTGGAAGTAAACTTTCAATCAAGAATTGTCACAATTATTTGCAATACATCATTTAGTATCAATATTTCTTAGATGAAAACATAGGCTACATCACATGATCAATGAGTAGTTTTTGTTAGAATGAATTGAGCTATCTTCTTCAAATATTCAACTATAGCCAGGATCAAGTCACGGTCTCTGGAGTTTCTTGGTAATTATCTCATGAAATACATATATAGTTCTTCCCATTTCCAATATGGTATAATCAGGGTATTCAATTTTATAGTTGGATGTTGATGTTTCACCTTTATTTGTTGACATCCCAAACACCGAGCTACATATGAGGAAATATCTTAGTTCAAACCAAGATAGTAATACATTTTCTTCATACTTTTAAATGTCTTTTGGTGCCTTATGTATTTAGAATAAAGATCAAAATGTACTTCAAAAAATTATAACTTTCTTAGGTCCCTATGGTCTAGTAAAAAAAATTGTTTCTCTAAAGAAACACCCCATATTCAACTAGATGGTAATTATTGTAATTTTTTACTTCCTTTTCTATCCAATCCTTCCTTCATAATAATTCTTGGAAAAACTATTGGTACCATTTATGTTCCTTGGACCATATATTGATTATTTATCTTAAGTATAATTGATGTTGAGATATATAACATATATGCAATCTATGTCTCAAGGAATCATTCACTAGATTCTCATTTCCTTTCATATGCAATAGTTCATATTCATATTATTCAAAAATTATACCCAACACCAGTTTATGGTGTTCAACCATGTTTGAGTCTGCAAGTACGTCAAGATTTCATGATCTATTTGCAGTTGAAATTTTATATTGATTAGGTAATGAAACCATAAATTTATAGCGTGGACAATGGAAATGAGTTCTAGATCACAAATTATCTACTTTTGGCTCATGGTTATTCAAATTCCTTGACTTGTAGCTTACTAATATTCTGTCTTTCATAAATCCCTCGATGCTTTCTTTACTTGTATCTATGCAGAGTAGGAAATTCTTGTAAAAACTAGGGAGTACTAATACTAGAGTAAACATTAGGATATTCTTTATTTCTTGAAATCTATCTTCATGAAAGGCTTCCTAGAGAATATTAAATTCGTTATATTTTAATTTTGATAATGGAGTTGTAATATTTTTGAAATTGTTAACACACCTTTGATAATAGATTTCCAATCCTAGAAACATTGTTATCTCTACTGCATTATTTGGTGTTGACCAACTAGATATGAATTCTATTTTCTTCGGCTTCTCCTTTATCCCTTCTTTTGATATTATATGCCCAAGATATTGGATATCCTTCGTGAATAATTTTCACATACCGATTTTATCATACAATTAGTTCTCTTGTGACTTATATCACTAAATAAAGGTTCCCTTGGTGTTCCTCCTCATTCTTAGAATAAACAGATATGCCATCAATGCATACTAGTAAAAACTTGTCAAGATAATTATAGAATACATCATTCATTAACGTCATGAAGAATGCTAGGGAATTTTTCAATTAAAAAGCTAAGACTAACAACTGATAATTTCCATATCATGATTTGAAGGTATTCATTGGTATATTAGATTCATCAAATCTGATTTGGTGATAACCCAATCTTAAATCCAGCTTAGAAAATACCTTTTCTCCCTCAAGATAGCCAATAGGTCATCAATATTGGGTAGAGGACATGTGTTCTTTATGGTTTCCTTATTCAAAATTCTACAATTGATGCACATTATGAATTTTCCATCTTTCTTCATGAAAAAAAAGATGGGTGCTCGCCAATATGAGGAAGCTAGGTGTATGAATCCTTTATCCAAAAATTATTGCAACTATTTCTTAAGTTCACCCACCTCATTAGCTCCTAATCAGTAGGTTTCCTTTGATATAGGGGTGGTTCTCACCATCATATCTATATTATAATTCACTTCTTTGACTGTTATAACCTAGATAACTCTTCTAGAAATACGCCCAAGATTTCTTTGATTATAGGTAGTCATCCTGCTTCCATGCTTACTTACTTTACAATTTCAGTGACAACAATGAGATATCCTTTACACTCCTTGCACAAACTATGATTGCATTTTTTATTATTTTAATCACTCCTTCATCATCTACACATTCAAACTTATTTTCATAATAGTCTACATTATCCTTGTGGAGTTTCAACCAATATTTTTCTATTGTTTCATAATAATTTCCCAAGGTCAAATCATGGAAAGATATTACATTGCTTCATTCTCCCAACACTACTATGCATCCATCAACTACTTGGCTAATCTATTTCTTAGAACCATTTTCCATCTGTACCTTTTGAACATATTAGATCTTCTTGATCCTTATCTTACATTTGGCCACTACTTATGGTGATATTAAACTCTAGGTGATCCTTGTATCAATATAGAAAGTTAAGGGAAGGTTGGAAATTGTATCTCTATCTTGAATGAGGGAGGATTGATATTTTATCTCCCAATTGTCCACTATTGGATAAATAGTTCTTCTTACTACATATCTCGCAGTCTCTTGCAGATCCAAATGTTTGGTTTGATTCTTCCTTTCTAGTCATAAGTAGGAATTCTTCCCCTATCCCCCACATTCAAAACATTTTACTTTTAGGTTCACTAGTGTTGGAGCCTCATAGGATTTTTATTCTTCCCTACACTCAATTGGCGTTGTTAGATTAAAAATTCGGTTGGTTTTATTTTCTTCTCCAAGTATTATGGTTATTGATCCTTTGATTTATCTTACCACTTAATTCCCTCTTCAAATGTGACCAAGATCCACGTAGTATAGTCCTCTTCATTACCTCTGACAAGCTCTCTTGCGTAATTTTTTTGACTTTATCCCTAACATGGTCCCCAATACCTCCAATGAATCTCCCAACTTGGGTCTTTTCATTAAGTTCAATGGCATAATGATGCAGGAGCATCCGCACCTCGTCGTGCGCGTCTGCACGGGAAGATGGAAAAGACTTCAAAGGGAGACGTCAGGGTCACGGTCGTGACTATTTTGAGGAGCGCCGTCGATTGAATAAAAGAATCCATATTTAGGCGTACTTATGTAT
>JZKD02S1910643.1:183013-202922 GCA_000966675.3 Picea glauca
AAAAATGCATAATAGCTCTACAAGCATATCATAAAGTTAAGTAGTGTGTCGACAGTGGATTCTCAAAACATATGACAGGAAGAAAACAAATCTTTGATTCTTTAGATGAAAGAAAATAAGGTTCGGTCACATTTGGTAATGATCAATCAACTCGAATAGTTGGAAGAGGCACTGTTTGTTTGAACAAAGACATAATAGATGAAAAGTTTTTATTGGTTGAAAATATGGAACATAACTTGTTGAGTGTAAGTCAAACATGTGATAAAGGGAATCTTATGATATTTGATTCTAAACAATGTAAAATCAAGGATTTTAAAACAAATCATTTAGTTGGAACAACTACAAGGACATCAAATAACATATACAATTTAGATGAGAAGGATGAAAATATCTATCTTGGACATGAAGATGAAAGTTGGTTGTGGCATAAAAGACTTGAGCATATTAACTTTGACAATCTGATACAATTAAATAAAAAGGAGGCAATAAGGAACTTACCTGTCATAAAGAATCTTTCCAACTCTATTTGTAAACAATGTCAACATGGTAAACAAACTAGAGTCAAGTTTAAAACAAAGGAATATTCTACAACAAAACCTTTGGAAATAATACATGATGATGTATGTGGACCTATGAGGACAACAGGTCTAAATGGTGAAAGATACTTTATGTTATTTGTGGATGATTTTACTCGAATGACTTGGTTGTTTTTATTGAAAAAGAAGTCTAAAACTTTTAGTTTCTTTCAAGTTTTCAAAGAATTGATTGAAAATGAAATTGATATGAAGATTAATTTCTTAAGGTCAGACAATGGAGGAGAGTTTGTGTCAAAAGAATTTAACAATTACTGTGTTGAAAATGGAATTGAAAGGCATTTATTTGTTACAGAAACACCTCAACAAAATGGTGTTGTTGAAAGAAAAAACATAACTGTTATGGAAATGGCAAGAACAATGTTAAATGAGTCCAAATTGAATGACATGTTTTGGCCTCAAGTTGTTCATACCGCTGTACACATCTTGAATAGAAGTTTTCTAAGAAATAATACTGATAAGAAACCCTATCAATTATGGAAAGGAAGACCAACAAACATACAACATCTTAGAATTTTCGGGAGTAAGTGTTACATCAAAATAATTAACAAAGATCTGGGAAAATTAGACTCTAGAACTGATGAAGGCCTATTAGTTGGATATTCATGTTCAAGAAAGTCTTATAAATGCTATAATTTCAGATTAAGAAAGATTGTTGAGTCTATAGATGTAAGTTTTGATGAGTCCTCATTTTTTAAACCAAAATCTAAATAAACAGATCAACATGAAATATATGACAAACATAAGATGGATGAAGAAGTAAGGCTACTGACAGTGAATAGTTAAATCCTAATTTGATACAGGGTAAAACTCCATCCAAAAGCATGAATCCATCAAAGACTCCAAGCAAGAGAATATAAAAAAATCACCCTAAAGAACAGATAATTGGTGACTTAAATGCAGGTGTTGGAACAAGAAGCAGAAGGCAAGAATCCACCTCAACTCATGAATAGGTATCTTTACTTTCTCTGATTGAACCCAAAAGTATTGAAGAAGCAATTAAAGATGAATACTGGATGAAAGCAATGAATGAAGAACTTAGTCAAATAGAAAATAATAAGACATAGGAATTGGTTCCTAGACCTTTGAATAAGAATTTCATAGGGGATAAATGGGTTTTCAGAAATAAGATGGATGAAGCAGGTAAAATAACTAGATATAAGGCTAGATTGGTTTGTAAAGGGTATGCACAGGTAGAAGGAATATATTATGGAGAAACTTTTGCTCTTGTTGCAAGAATGGAGTCCATTAGACTAATTCTAGCTTATGCTAGTTCTAAACACATTAAAGTTTATCAAATGGATGTAAAGTCTGCATTTTTGAATGGTGATTTAGAGGAAGAAGTATATATGGAACAACCATATGATTTTCAGGTACAAGAAGTAGAAAAATATGTTTACAGGTTGAAAAAGGCATTGTATGGGATGAAGCAAGAACCAAGGGATTGGTCTTCCAGACTTGACAATTAGTTGAGGCAGCAAGGATTTAGGAAAGCTAACACTGATAGTAATCTATATACTAAAGAAGAAAATGATAGCCTGATTATTGTTGAGATATATGCATATGATATGATTTTTGGTAGTGATGATAATAGGTTCAATAAACAGTTTGTTGAAAGTATGCAGAAAGAGTTTGAGATTTCCATGCTAGGAGAAATGAAGTTTTTCTTAGGATTGCAAATTATTCAATCTGATAAAGGTATTTCCATTTCTCAAACCAAGTATATCAATGAAATGCTTAAGAAATTTTAGATGGAAAATTCTAAAGTAGTTGGCACTCCCATGGTTACTAGTTGTAAATTAAGTAAGTTTGATGATATTAAATATGTTTCTCAGACAGTATACAGATCTATGATCGGTAGTCTTATTTATGCTATAGCTACAAGACCTGATATTATTCATGCAGTTTGTCAAGTTGGCAGGTTTCAGGCTTCACCAAAAACTTCTCATCTACTTGCAGTCAAAAGAATTTTCAGATATTTTAAGGGAATATTAGAATATGGTTTGTGGTATCCTACAGGTAATCAACTTGAGTTATATGCTTTCACTGATGTTGATTGGGTAGGTTGTGTCTAAAGTCATTAAAATGGAATATGTTGGAACAAAGGATCATATTTCATATGTATTTACTAAACCCTTACCTAAAATGCAATTTGAAAGTCTCAGGGATCAGTTGGGGTTTACCCTCTCTTATTTCATTTCATTCTCAAGATTGCAATGCCTTCATTATAAAATTAGACTGCACAGGTTTATTGACTATTATTGATAGGGGGAGAGGTTGCTGAAATGATACATCTTTGCAAGTGGTTTTTCTTTACTCAGAGGGCATATGGTTGATTCCTTTGCCATATATGTCAAAAGGGGGAGAATACATTTAAAGTTTTCCATCAATGCCAAAGGGGGAGTTTGTTGGATAGTTTTCACAGGTTGTTGCATAGGTTTTTTCATTAATGTCAAACTTTTCGCTGAGAGTTCCTTCGAAATTTGGGAATTCGGAAATTGCAAGCTGAGAGATTTGGGAATTCGGAGATTACAAGTTGAGAGAATGGAGGCATGCTTCTCGATATACTGAAATGGGAATTCATGATTCAATCCAGACCATTGGATCATGGAGGGTCAAGAACTGTCGATCAAAATATAAGAAGAAATTGAATATCGGGAAACAAAGAAAGGAGGAGCTCCAACCTTTGACATCGCGATATGCGAAACGTGAAACGCAAAGTCCCGAAAGGCTGTGAGCCGTCTATCGGAGTGAAAATTTTCGATGAGATCAGGACCATCTGATCACAAAATATCGAAAGGGACACATGTCACATGATCTATAGTTTCAAGAGTTGTTGCTGAAGGTCATGAAGACCTGATGGCCAAAGTACCGAAACCCCGACAACCATCCATCTCGATGAATGATTAAGTCATGTTCGTTGGATTAATCATTGGAGGGGTAATATAAGAGTCGTATATGACCGTTGATCTATCCCTGATAAGTTAACAAGAACCGTCTGATATATATACACCAGATCAATTTTGAAGCCATCATATCATTTCGGGGATCATGATTTGGAATGTCGAAACACCGCATCACTGAAATGCTGAAATGCAAAATGCCAAAATGCCAAAATGCAGAGTACACGTGGCAAGAGGTCAATGTTTCGTTGATTGGAAAGTCAAGAGAGGAGTGCTCTATCTTCTGAAATCATGATAAGATGAGGACCGTTGGATGCAAAGGACACATGGCTAGCGATTATCATTTCACTGACTGACAGTCAAAGGAAGAAAATTCCCCAACCTTTTAACTCCCGAAGTACGAAATGCGAAAACACCTTTTTGGTGTAGGCTGTGGTTACCGTCGATGATCATATGAGAGGGAGGTTCTAGCATGAAGCTAAGCCCCATTTCAAGGATCATAACATGAAGAGGCAAGATGTATTCACCTCAGGATTGTCAATATGAAAATCGTGAAAGAACCTTTTTATTAAGCCCGTGGTCACAGCCAATGGGGATATGGTTTAGCACAAATGTCTTTCCAAAGCACCCGAGGCTTGTTTCTGTTGAAAAGTCAAAACTCAACGTATTCTCATTGAACAACATTGATTAAATGATGAAATAGATCAAATGGTTGTTGTTCTTCTTGATGCCTTAGCCAATAATAATTTATGTAAGGTAGTTGTTTAGTTATTGTAACTAATTCTTCAAAGCATGAGGATTCTAATGTACACTGTGATTGTAAAAGAAATAGGGTGAGAGATTGTGGGTGACGAGTGGGGAATAATGGTGGAGCTGAAGCTCTGAAATAGTGAGAAGAAATGATGAAAACAAAGAAAAGATAAGGAGAAAATGTATATGCGCAGATTGATAAATTTATGAGGTTTGGTCAAGGATGGATTCTGATATGAATATAAAAACAGAGAGGACTTAAATGTGTAATATTTTACAGAGAAGATAAACAGTTGGTTTCCAGGTTCTTAGTGACAGATAAGGATTCCACGGTGGTAGGGAGGAGCAAGGGGAGACTGTAAAAGTCTCTTGTACAAGTTGGTGCTTGTACATCTGGGAGTTGTAGCTTCCATTCAGTAGGTGTTGAAGAGACAGAGGTAGCAGCCTCATCTTGGTTGTAGCTCAGATAAAATAAGAATGTAAAGAGGAGCTGGAGCTTTCCTTTCATTCATAGGAAGAAGAGGTTTTTCCCTTTTGGGTTTCCTCATGAAAAATCACTATCACTGTTTTATTTATGTGATTGTCTATTTATTGCTTAAATGTATTACTACAAGTTAAATGTTAAAAGCATGATTTATTAATTAATAAGTAATTTTCTTATCAAATGAAAGAAATTTTATACAATTGATTCCCCCCCCCCCACTCTCGGTTGACTTATCCTATTCAATAGATGTTTGATACTTCTACCAGGGGATTTTGGGTGGACACAAGGGAAGGGGGCATAGGTCATAGTTGAGGTAAAGGTATATCTTCTATAGAGCTCAATTGTGTTCTTTCTCTTTCAATAAGGTTTTCATTGTTTATGATTTTTTCATGTCTTATATGTTGGAAGACCAGTTGTCATTGATGTCAACTACAACAAACAAAGAACAAGTCAAAAAGATCAGAAGGGAGGAGAACTACAATGGAAGCTCTACTGGGATCAAAATTCCCACATAACTAATGACAGTTTTCATTCATAAATAGTGAATATATCCTCATTACATTCAGGATTATTATAGTCATTAGATCCATATAGGGAGCAAGATCAAATATTAGATATAGATTTTAGTTATAACTATAGACATTAAATAGAACTGATCCATCGTCATTCATTGATTGAATCCAAGTAGGAGATATAAAGCTTCAGGACTCCATAACTTCACCACTTGGGATATTATTGGAGACAAGGCAGAGGCATGAAATCATGAAGTCATGAAATCCATGAAATCCTACAAACCGTTGGATAAAAGAAGAACTTTGGGTGAATTATTGACCGTCCGATCAAGTATAGTGGAAGGACAAGGTAAGCCACAAATTCCCAAAGTCTCAGAGTGCCAAAGCCCAGAAATCCCGCTAACCGTTGGATCAAGGAGGAACTTCGGGTGAATTCTTGATAGTCTGATCAAGTATAGTGGAAGGAGAGGGTAAGCCACAAATTCATGAAGTCACAAAGTGTCGAAGCCCCAAAATCACACCAATAGTTAGATCCAGGGAAGAATTTTGGAGTAATGTGATTCATTAGATCAAGAAATGGAAGGATGGCATAAGCACTTTGGAGGTATAACTCCAGGGGAGTTGAACAACTTTAGAATTGTAATATCCCATAGTCCCAGAGTACTGAAGTCCTGGAATAAATAAATACCCTCCATCGCAATGCTTGATTAAGTCATAGTCATTGGATTAAGCCAGTGGAAGGATAGCATAAGGGGGAGCTTTCAATCGACAGTAGCAATCAACATTAATTTATGACAGCTTTGGTAGGTCAAATTTTGGGAGAGTTGGAATATTGTAAAGGGAGAATAGCCTGAAGGTCGAAGTATGAAGGACTTGGTTCCAGCCCCCGATCACAGATTGTGATCACATGCGCGATGAGGGTACAACTTGTAAGGAACTGAGAGATTAAGAACCATTATTATCATGTGGTCATAACATTGGGTTACATGGAGTAAGCACATGAAGAATAGGTTTCTAAGAGGATAATAACCAAGGAAATATCTCTCTGTCATAGCTATTGATCATGTGAATATGTGACCAACCCTTTGTTGTTGAAGTGGATGATGTTAGCACTAGGAATCACCTTCATATTGCATGGAAGGAAAGACCAATACCCATCAGGTTATATGTGAATGTAAGAGTGTTTTAAAAGGTCAAATGGAAAAGAATCAAAATGATAATGTTCCAACTCAGAAAACAAGGCTGGCATGCACCAGAAATCAAGGTCTTGGATAACTTCAATCAGTAATTGGGAGTGAGTATGAATAGAGGGAAGACTTCAATGAGAGGAATGTAGGGGATGTTGTAAACATTAGGTCTACAAAAGGCCTAAGGAAGAAATATTTTTAACACAAGATCTTCTTGAGTTCAGAAACCGAGGAAGCTAAATAAACATTATGATGATATAACAATCAAACATCCATCATAATATCACAACAATCATTCATGTGAATCATTCAAAGCATGAACACTTAGCATCATAAGCAAATAATTTGAAAGAGAAGATGATTTCTATTAACCAAAATGTCTTAAATCTAGTACATAGCCAGTTCATAGTAACTTCAGAAAAATATTACAGTATTAGGGATCCTTGCTCAACCATATGAACCTGCTAAAGAATTTCATTCATATATTTATAACAAAAGGGAGAAAACAATTGGAGGTACGAGCTGGCCTCCTTCCCTTGAAAATCTCTAAGAATTTATTTCATCTAAAAAATTGACTAACAACCTATGCTATAAAATAGGAAAATGTTGGCAACTATTCCAACCAATCTTCAAAATGACTTGATTACCCTTTGCTATGAAACTCCTTGTTTGTTATGTGTCCTTCAGGAGCATGTGGTTGTCATGATGATGCTAGTTGTTGTTTCTGCAATATTTTCCATCATCAACTATCCAAAAAGTTGTTATCTTGACCCTCCTGGATCCATGGTGTCTGTTGGTAGCTTCTTTGGGTAGCATTCTAGGTAGCGCACTTCAAAACTCGACAAGTAGAAAAGGTAGTGCTAAACCTTCTTATCCCCTATGCAAAATTTGGCCTCTGTGAGATATTAGGTAGAGAATTTAGGTAGTGCCACTGTGAGTCTCTATGCAAAGTTTGTCTATGCTAGATATTAGGTGGTGAATTTTGGTAGCACAACTGTGAGTCTCTGTGCAAATTTAGTTAGCATCATCAAAATGCAGCACCTCCATCTTGAACATATGCATAGTAGGTAATAAATTTGAATAGTATCAACCCCATTATATTTAGGTGGTTTGGAAACACTGTAGGTATCACACCAGTTAAAACACCAAAATAGACCATTCTGTAGCGCCATAATGCTACGGAATGTCTGCATTCTTACTGCTGAAGGAGTCAACTCTTTACAAAAAACCCAAAACTATGAAAAATAAGCACTTAGAAGCCTGTATAGGTGGCAGAGGTAATATTTCAATAACAGATCATCCTCACAAAAAGGAACGATCCCCAAAAACAGGGCTCACCTTTCACCAGCTATTTTGTTACCTTGACACTTAATCTCACACTCTTTCTTCTAGAAGGAGGATCTTCATTTGGCACAACAGAATTCTTCCTTTTAGCAATGATGAGATTCTTCAGTGGAGATATGATTTCCTTGACTACTGGTGTCTCTTTCTCAATAGTAGCTTCAACCAATACCTGCAAGTTTCTTTGAGCTACTTCGAAAATGATGCAGCTTTGCCTTGAGAATCCTATTATGAGATTGAAAGCCTATGTTCTTTCTATAAATTTTTTGGAGTTGCCTATGAAGGGGCTAGGAATTTCTTGTTGCAAACCTTGCCAGGTCAAGCGTATGACTATATCCATCCATGAGCTCTTTGATCTTCACTCTATCAGACATGGATTTTTTTTTCAACTAATCCGCCTCTTTCCTAGAATCCCTAAGTTTCCTTATTAATCTTTTGAATGTCTGGCTATTAGGTGGAGTAGTGACATGCATAGTGTCAATAGGATTTTTCTTGGTCTCCTCTTCCACCTGCATAGGAATTTCGTTGTATGTCTCATTAGGATTCTTGGTACCCTTGGACAGGGTTAGAAGGAACATCTTCTAATCCTGGTGGAGGAGGAGGTGAAAACTATCTCTGTGGGGAATGACAATCTTCCTCCTTAGTTCTTGTGACCTGCTTGATGACCTCTGAAACTTGAACAAGAGCTCTACCCTTTCAATTTCTACTGGTCCCTGCTTTAACAACACTGGTGGGTGATAAAGGACTTTCATTTTGTGATTGAGGAGTAGATGCTACATCCAAATTGAAGTGACAAGCAACAACAAAATGTTCCCATGAAATCTCTTTCTTACCCAATTCCTCGGATACTAGAATTCTAATCAATCTAGAGTGGAAGATGCCAGTATCCACATCCTTAGACTTGGAATGAATCTTGTTTGACATATTACCTATGCTCCTTAACAAATAGTAGGGAATATTCATTTCAATTTTACTAGTAAAATGCAGCAGAAGCCTTATATGGTATTGGTACAATGTGTTAAACCTCCCTTCACATGTAAAGTATCTATGGATGATCTTCAATATCCTGTCAAACTTATCAATCAATTGATTCCTTGGCACACCTTTAGACAAATCAATGGCTTGATGTTTAGGCTTAAGGAAATATTTGGCATAGGATGAACTCAAAGCCATGGATTTAAACCACTTTTCACCTATGATAGGGATTCTTGTTGCTGCTGAAATAGAGGCCTCAGTCACCTCAAATTATAAATCCCTTACCTTGGTTCTCCTGCCATAAAAATGTATGGTGAACTACCTTGTCACCTCGGGATGGCCCTTTTGCATATTCTGGTAGAAATAAAGGCATCCCACTCTTTGAAAAACTTCTCTTGCCATGGGATCTGTATCAAAAAAATGCATATCAACAGGTTCAATTATAACAACCTTGTCCCCTTTGTGTGTTTTCTTCATCTGAGGAGTATCCATAGATTAGAATGAGAACTTATTGTGGCTTATGGGGTGGCAATGACCAGGATGGCCTATAGTCAAGCTTTAGATGGAAAAATCTGCTCCTTTAAACCAGACTGGTGCTAGTAGGCTAAGACTTGGCTGTAGAAATATCTCCCTTATATTTGTGCAGGTATTGAAATTTTAGACAGTGAGAGGGTACTCTGAAATTGGCCCTTTGAAGTTGGGTAAAAAATGCTCAATTCATATGTCAAAAGAAGCAGGGGATACACAGTGTGGTTAAGAAGTTCCTTTGGGTAGTGCAATGTCTATGCAGAGGATAGACTGTTTAGAAGTTGTAAGATCAATAGCTATGGTGGGTGGATGTATCAGACTTTGACATGAGCAGTGAAGTTCATAGGTTTGAAATGAGAGGAGACAAGGATATGATGAGAAGAAAATTATCTCACATCTATGCAAGCCCGATAATCCAAACCCTGAGCGCTAATTCTCTGTGAAAATTAATGTGCAGAGGAGGCAACACGAGATACCTATGGATTAAACACTTGTTTTAAGCTTCAATGATATTTCAAGATGAAGTCATGAAAATCCCAGCCTCCGAACCTACCTCAGCATCAGGTCTGGTCACTACTGTCGCCTAGTCAGAACTGTGAGTTTGCGCAACATAGCACTCTTGAGTTTTTCAAAATTACAAACCGTTATCAGGGCACGTAAATATGAGATCTTGAAGGTATCTTTTAACCAACTCCTGGTGATGAAAACAAGGAACATGACATCAGTCATGGTAATCATAACTCGTGATAGAAACATGATGAATGCGAAAGGCGCTATGGAAATGGTTGGTGAGTGGGCAACGCTCCAATTTAAAAAATGATTGGACAGGTAAGAAGGGACAACAAGGAATGTCTATGAGGTAATGAATGAAGAAAATGGTGTGTCACATAGGTCTAGTTATGAGATGGATCAATCCTAGTGATGAATCATGAAGGGGACCAAATCTTGAGTAATGAACTAAAATGGTTCTAAGTCCAAAAATCAATTGAGGATCAAAACATAAGTTATGACTCAATACTTTATTTATCTAAGGGGTCCTAACAAACATAAATTTAAAAGAGGTGAACTTAAAAAATTAAAATCTAAGGCTTAGAAAGGGATAAAAACAAATAAAATACCCAAGGCAACTTAGTGTGATAACATTGGCTCCATAGGGGATGGCATGCCCCATGCGGGCTACCAAGAATGAGTAGATTTAGTTCCTTATCCTAGGGCTATGGGGTCAGTTATTGAAACAAAAAATAAAAGAAAAATGATATTTACAATGGCATGTAAATCCACTCAAGGCTCAAGAAAAGTATTTTTTTAGAAAATACCCATTGACAGGGCCACCAAAAACTTCTTCATTCTCCATATTTTGCAACTTGAAAGTGTTATTAGAGAATACCTCAGAGATTTTGAAAGGACCGATCCATAAAGCTTCAAATTTATGGTCATTGCCTTTATCTTGCTTCTGTGAATCCCACTTGAGCACCATATCGCCCTGTTGAAAATCCTCTTTGTTGACTTTCTTGTCAAATGCCTACTTGACCTTCAGTTTTTGATCATGTGCTTTTTCTACATGCTACTCTCAAGTTTTCTGCACTTCAACCAGCTGCTAAATCCTTCTGATCATATGATGAGGCTCACCTTGGTAATATTGGAAGAATTTTTCCACATGTAAGGCAAGATGAGAAGGAAAAATTGCCTCAACACCATACACCAGCTGGAAATGGGAAAGTCCCAAGGATCTCTTTACTGTCACTCTATCATCCCATAGAGAAAAATTGAGTTTTGAGTTCCATGCCTTTTTGTTATCCTCTAACATATTTTTAATGATATTTATAAGGCTTTTGTTTGAGGAATCTACAAGCCCATTTCCCTATGGGTAGTAAGGGGTAGAGTGAATCAATGTGATCCCAAACTTTTCACATAACTGAATCAATGGTTCAGCCTTGAAAGATGTAGCATTATCAATGATGGTTTTGTTCGGACACCCAAACCTTGCCATAATGTCTTCAAGGAAACCAATGATCACTTTATGGGAAGCATTCCTTGTAGCAATAACTTCAATCCGCTTAGTAAATTAATCTGTAGAAGTCAAGATCCATCTATGTTGGCCACTAAAAGAGGGATGAATTTACCCAATAAAATCTAGGCCCCACTGTTGGAAAGGTCCTGAAGCTTCCACAGGCTTTAATGGAAAAGACTTAAGCTGGTGTTTTCCAGAGAAATTCTGACATTTAGCACAGGCTCTGATCTTAACACAAACATCGGTGAACAAACTAGGCCAGAAGTACCCATCCTTGAGGATATTGTATGCCATGGTTCTCCAATAATGATTCCCCCCACATAAACTGTCATGAAAATCATACATGATCTTTTGGGCTTCTTAGGGGTATAAGAATCTCAAAAGAACTCCTAATCGATCTTTCCAATACAAAACTTGACCAACAAGGCAATATTTTATTTATTTGAGTTTTAAGGCTCCCACCTTGTTCTTTTCCATATCATTTGGAGGCTGTAAATTCTGCAGGAAAATTATAATATCCTTGTACTAATTGCAATCCGCTAATGCAGAGATGACTTGAGAACCTTTATCAGTTAATTCAACTTGCTAGTTTTTTGAACATGAGTGGATGAAATTCACCCCCAATGTTGAGCAATTTGATTCAGTCAACAGCTTGGCTAAACCCTATCCTTTAACCAATTTGGTAGGCTTCATATCCAAATCAAATTCAAGTATTTTAGCAATCCATTTGCTCCTTTTTTTGTCTATATCAGGTTGAATAAGAATTTATTTTACAACAGCTAATGGGACATAAGAAATGACTCTTGAATCCATGACATAAAATCTGAAAGACTTAAGAGCTTTAACCAATGCATATGCTTTTTTATCCATGATGTCATATTTTAATTCAACATCTCTCAATGCCCTGTTCGAAAAGGAAACTGGATGCTCTAAGCCTTCATCGTTCGTCTACAATAAAATTGTTGCTACTGTATCAAAAGAGGCAAAAGAAAAAATAAGAAAGTCATTGGAGTAGTCTAGGTTGATAAGAACCGAGGCTTCAGTCAAGGATTTATTTATATGATCAAAAGAATCACAAGACTCAATAGTCCATTTGATTTCACTACCCTTCCTCAGCATGGCTGTGATATACTTAACCAACTCGGAAAAATTTGACACAAATATTCTCAAAAAAATATTTTTTCTCAAAAACTATTGAACCTCTTTTTGGATCTAGGAAGTGATAATGTTTGTATAGATTCAACCCTACTGGAATCAATCCTTACCCCTTCAACTGACACGATATGCCCCAATACGTTTCCTTCTTTCATGGCAAACAATGACTTTTTCGGATTCAAAGAGAGGCCAAATTTTCTGCATTTCAAAAACACCTTTCTTAAATGATCACACTGTTCTTTATCAGACTGGGAGAAAATTGTTATGTCATCTAAATAGATAACAACAAAATTGTCCTTCTGTCTAATAAATGCTATGTCCATAGCTCGCTGAAAAGTTTCCCCTGCATTCATCAAACCGAAATCCATCTTGGCATACATAAATGTACCCCAAGGAGTGGTAAAGGTCATATTCTCCCTATCTTCTAGAAAAATAGAGACCTGATTATACCCGGAAAAACCATCAACCATGGACATCCTAGATGCTCCTATCACCCTCTGTAATATGTGCTCCATCTTAGGCAAAGGGTAATTATCCTTTTTTGAGCTTCTGTTCAGATTTCAGAAATCAATGCAAAGTCTGATTTCTTCATTCTTTTTTCTTACTGGGACCAAATTGGCCAGCCATTCAGAATACCTCAAAGGAATGATAATTTTTTCATCTAAAATCTCTTTTACCTCTTTCTCCATGATAGGCAGTAACATAGGATTGATTTGCCTCAACTTTTTCCTGAAGGGTTTGGTGTCTTCTTTTAATGGAATCTTGTGCTCTATAATGCTTGTGTCATAGGTTTTGAGATCTTCATAAGTCCAAGTGAATACATCAAAACATTCCTTCAACAAATTAGTATATTCTTCCCTCTGCTCTTCTGATAGGCTGCTTGACAATTTGACATATTTTGGATTCTGTTCAGTGGCCAAATTTCACTCATTTATATCAACATCATTAGTGGATACCTTCCCTTTCACTACCACATCGTTCCCATCAAATAATCTTTCCAAAGGAACTAGTCCTTTTGGAATATGATTGCTAGGTAGCTGCAGAATATGATGATTAGAAATTTTATTGAGGAAAACATCAACACGAGGAGTAATTTTTTAATCATGATCCTAATCAATGTGTAAGAAAAAACCTCATCAACAATCTCGAGGAAATTTTTAAGTTCTAAATCATCTTCGAACACCTTCTAATATTTTACATTGTCTGGTATAGAAGGCTTGTACTTGACTTCTACATAATACTTGATTTTAGGTGGTATAGGAATTCTAAAGTTGCTTGTTAATACAGCCAAAGAATTAGCCATGGTATTCTCTTCTCTAGGAATAAATGAAATGTTAAAAGATATGAAAAAACTGTCTGCCAAGTCCCACACTTTATTTCTGTAAGATCTAAGCCTAGGGTGCTTTGTTTGATAAATATTTTTAATTTGATGGAATATTAATTCAACATCCCCAAATATTGATAGATCTTCTATCCCCATGTCTTCAACAACCCTCAATCCCAAGACAAGAGATTCATACTCTGCCACACTATTAGTAGTTTCAAATTCTAGTTTGTATGACAAAGATATAGTCTCTTGAGCTGGTAAGACAAAGACCACCTAGCACCAACACCTCCCTTAGAAGAGGCTCCATCAAAGAACATATTCTAGACAGAAGTGGTTAGAGGAGGCTCCTCACAAAAGGTAATGAACTATTTTCTTATTTCAAGAGGGGCTTCAGGAGCGTCAGTGAGCTGCAAAATGCTAGATCCCAAATCTGTATCAAAAGAAAAAATAGGGTGATTTGTGGGGTTTTCTTCATCACTAATGATGTAAGCCAATTGCACTTCCCTGTAAAGTATTCTATGATCTCCCCGAAAAATGACAATAGTGGCATAAAAGAGATCCATCTGCAAGGTTCCCCCAAGTCTTTTTATCCAAGACCTTGACAAGACCATTCTGACCTTGGGGGGAACATCAACCACTGCGATATCCATGAGTATACTTTTCATGGGCAACTGAAATAGAGTCACAACCAAATCCTTAATGACTCTAAGACACTTCACTTTCCTGGAGTCAAAATAATATAATTTGTGGTAAGTCTTTGTGATTTCTAAGCCAAGTTCATCCATAACAGATTTTGGCATGAGATTGTGGGATGCCCCTGAATCCATCAAACATCTCTGCAACACCTTATCATGAATATTCAGTGACATATAGAAAGGAGGGGATGAATCATATCTATCTTCTATCAACGGACCCAAAATCACTGCTGGCTTTTCATCTTGCAGATTTACTGAATCAGTGGCACTTGGAGACGCTTCGGGTTGTAACATTTGGGACAAATATTTTTTAAATTCTTCAAATTTTATCAATTCCAAAAAAGGTACAGGGATATTTATCTTCTAGATCTCATCCTTAAAACTGAAGAAAGAATAAGGCTTCAAGATCTCTTTGGTTTCAAGAATAGGATTTTTTATCAGAACTTGTGGGCTTTGAGAGTCGTTTTCCTTACTACTCACTGTCACATCCTTGGCAAAATCTTATTTTTGGGCATACTGATTAGGGGCATCATTTTTTTCTTCATTCTTCTTAGACATCATATTATATCTATTAGTATTTTCTTTTTCTTTCTCTCCCTTACTTAATTCATTTATTTGAATATCCATCAAAGATTGCTCATAAGAGGATTGAGTTAAGTGTGGGGATGGGGATGTGTCACCTAAACAATGAATCTTAGGATCAACTTCTACCTCCTCTTCTTCTTCATCAACAACCAAATTGTTTTTCAAAGGACCTTGTACCCTCTGATTATTTCTCTCTTTCTTTTTGGGATCTATGGGAAAGATTTGGGGAGCATTATTTGGTCTCCTGAAGTTACCTATGTTATCAATGTTTTGGGTGTTTCTGTAGGTCTGTTTCCCTTCCATTTTTAATTTCTCTATCTCAGTGGAAAGGGATTTTACTAACTTGGTAATATCCTCCACTTGAGGATGGACAGTATGGGAGTCAAAAGTTGAGGCTTCAATTCTTCTTTTTCTTCTATCCCAATCAGAATTTCCTCTGATTTTATCAGATGCCACTATGTTAGATTCTACCCCTAAGGTTGCATCTTGCATATGAACTAAGGAGGATGATATTCTTTCTCTCAGTAGAAGGAAGAACTTGGGTTCAAAGGCACTGGGATAAGTAATTTTTGTAGAGGTTTCAGTGGGTTTTATCTCATCAGGAATCTTATTATACATTTTATTAAATCTTTTAGAAAATTCAGAGACAGACTCTCCTTCTTTCCTTTTTAGGGATCTGAATTCGACGATGTATTACAAAAAGTCATTTTTTTCCCCCCAATGCCTCAAGAAGGCTTCATCTAATTCTTCAATACCAATGATGGATCTAGGGGCCATACCCCTAAACCACTTCCTAGCCTCACCAAAAAGGATTTGGATGAAAACTCTCATCCACACATCCTCATTTTCAATGTTTTGATAATCTGCAGAGTTGTAGAAAGAAGCAAGATGTTCCTCAGCTGCTATATCTTTTTCTCCTGTAAACTTGGGCATCTATTTCAAACAATCTCCAGAAGGGAGAACATTCATTGGCTGAGGTAACACTAGAGGAGTGTATCTTGCAGCCACTATGGAATCTATCCTATTTGGAGGGGGGTTAACAACTTCCATTTGATTTTGAACTCTTGGTGAAAAAGAAGGAGAAGGAGACTTGACTGTGTGAAGATTAGGAGAAGAAGGAAAGTATGAAGGGGGGGTTTCAGCTTTCATAAAAGAGGGATGAGTCTTGAAAGAAGATGGTGAATTTTGTGAAAGGGACGAAGTTTCCACTTCTTTGGCAGAATTTTTTTTAACAAAAAGTGGTGTAGCAAAACCTAAAGTAGGGAAATCTTCAAAACTATCAAGACTGAAACCCCTTTCAATATCAGGGGAAGAAAAAATGTCAATTTTTTCTTCTTTCAAATTAGTTCCAAAGGAAGATTATTCAATAGGAAACTCTTCAAAATCAAGTTTCTTAGATACTTCAGCAGAAGGTAAAGAAATCTTACTTGATGTAACAATTGGAGTATCAAGAGTAGAATCAGGCAACTGACTAGAAGCACTTGTAGCAGCAGCAATAATTATTTTTGGGGAAGATTTTCCCTACTTGATTATTTTTTCTGGGTCAACCTCAGATGGAACAAAACTTAGTTTTGTATTTGATCTCGTATGCCTGCCTTTAGGTGCTAGAGATGAAACAATGGAGTCCCCTGGTGAAGGCTCCAATATTCAAGATACTCGATTATAATGCACCTTTAGGACTAGTATGATGTGTCATTTAATCCCATGGAAAATTCTTCAAATCGTTCCCCAGCAATGATGCCAATAATGTTACCACTAGGTATTACCTTCAGATTGCATGGAAGGCAAGCCCAATACCCATCAGGTTATATGTGAATGTAAGAGTGTTTTAAAAGGTCAAATGGAAAAGACTCAAAATAATAATGTTCCAACTCATAAAATAGGGCTAGCATGCACCAACAATCAAGGTCTTGTCTAAATTCAATCAATAATTGGGAGTGAGTATGAATAGAGGGAAGAATTCAATGAGAGGAATGTAGGGGTTGTTGTAAACATCAGGTCTACAAAACGCCTAAGGAAGAATATTCTTAACACAAGATCTTCTTGAGTTCAGAAATTAAGGAAGCTAAATAAACATTATGATAATATAACGATCAAAAATCCATCATAATATCACCACAACCATTCATGTGAATCATTCAAATCATGAACATTTAGCATCAGAAGAAAATAAGTTGAAAGAGAAGTTGATTTCTATTAACCAAAATGTCTTAAATCCAGTACATAGCCAACTCACAGTAACTTCAACAAAATATTACAGTATTAGGGAGCCTTGCTCAACCATCCAAACATACTAAATCATTTCATCTATATATTTATAACAAAATGGAGGCAACAACTAGAGGTATGATCTGGCCTCCTTCCCTTCAAAATCTCTAAGAATTTATTTCATCTAACAACTTGACTAACAACCTATGCTATAAAATAGGAAAATGTTGGTGACTATTCCAACCAATCTTCAAACTGATTTGATTCCCCTTTGTTGTGAAAATCCTTGTTTTCCATGTGTCCTTCAGGAGCATGTGGTTTTCATCATGATTCCAGTTGATGTTTCTGTAATCTTTTCCATCATCATCTATCCAAAAAGTTGTTATCTTGACCCTCTTGGATCCATGGTGTCTGTTGGTAGCTTCTTTGGGTAGGATTATGGGTAGCACACTTCAAAACTCGACAAGTAGAAAAGGTAGCGCTAAACCTTCCTATCCCCTGTGCAAAATTTGGCCTCTGCGATATATTAAGTAGAGAATCTAGGTAGTGCCACTGTGAGTCTCTGTGCAAATTTTGTCTCTGCTAGATATTAGGTAGTGAATTTCGGTAGCGCCACTGCAAGTCCCTGTGAAAATTTAGGTAATGTAGTCAAAACAAAACACCTCCATCTTGAACATGTGCATAGAAAGTAATAAATTTGAATAGTGTCAACCCCATTATCTTTAGGAGGTTTGGCAACATTGTAGGTATCACACTAGTTGAAACACCAAAATGGACCATTCTATAGCTCCATAGCGCTACGAAATGACTGCATTCTTATTGGTGAAGGAGTAATCTCTTTATTAAAAAACCAAAACTATGAACAACAAGCACTTAGAATCATGTATAAGTGGCAGAGGTAATATTTCAATAACAATTCATCCTCACAAAAGGTACCAAGAAAAGGTCTATCTCATCAGGATTCTTGGTACCTTTTCTTTCATCTTTCTTCTTTTGCACAGGGGTTTCTTCTTTCCTTTCCATATTCTTTCCAATGCCTTTACCCTTCTTCTTTTTTACAGGGATTTTTGGTAGGGACTGTTCCTCAACAACCTCTTTACGAGCTAATGATCTTATGAAAGGTATTGTAATCTTGGTATTGGATATTGTAGGAGAAGAGGGAAAGTGTATCTTCTTCCCTTTCTTGGATGCAGTTTTGGTAGAAGAAGGAACCTCTTCTAACCCTAGTGGAGGAGGAGGTAAGAAATCTCTTTGTGGGGAATGAAAAGCTTCCTCCTCAGTTCCTATGACCTTCTTGATGACCTCTAAAACTTGAACAAGAGCTCTACCCTTTCTCTTTCTCCTGGTCCCTTCTTTAACAACACTGGTGGGTGATAAAGGACTTGCATTCTGTGATTGAGGAGTAGATGCTACATCCAACTTGAAGTGAGAAGCAACAACAAAATGTTCCCATGAAATATTTTTCTTACCCAATTCCTTGAAGACTAGCATTCTAATCAATACAGAGTGGAAGATGCTAGTATCCACATCCTTAAACTTGGATTGAATCCTATCTGACATCTTACATATGCTCCTTAACAAATAGTAGGGAATATTCATTTCAATTTTACGAGTAAAATGCAGCAAAAGCCTTATATGGTATTGGTACAATGTGTTAAACCTCCCTTCACATGTAAAGTATCTCTAGATTATCTTCAATATCCTTTCATCTCCTAAATCAATTGATTCCTTAGCACACCTTTAGACAAGTCACTGGCTTGATGTTCAAGCTTCAGGAAATATTTGGCATAGGCTAAACTCAAAGCCATGGATTTAAACCACTTTTCACCCATGATAGGGCTTCATGTTGCAGCTGAAATAGAGGCCTCAGTCACCTCAAATTCTAAATCCCTTACCTTGGTTCTCCTGCCATCAAAATGTAAGGAGAAATTCCTTGTCACCTCAGGATGGCCTTTTTTCATATTCTGGCAGAAAAAAAGGCATCCCACTCTTTGAAAAACTTCTCTTTCCATGGGATCTGTATCAAAAACATGCATATCCACACATTTAGTTCTAACCACCTTGACCCCTTTGTGTGTCTTCTTCATCTGAGGGGTATCCATAGCTTATAATGATAACTTCTTGTGGTTTATGGGGTGGTAATGACCAAGAGGACCTACAGTTGAGCTTTAAATGGACAAAGTTTCTCCCTTAAACCAGACTGGTGCTAGTAGTTTAAGACTTGGCTGTGGAAATATCTCCTTTAGATTTGTGCGGGTATTGAAATTTTAGACAGTGAGAGGGTACTTTGTAACTGGCCCTTTGAATCTAGGTAAAAAATGATCAATTTAAATGTCAAAACAAGCAAGGGAGACACAATGTGGTTAAGCATCACCTTTGGGTAGCGCAATGCATATACATATGATAGACTATTTAGAATATGTAAGATCAATAGCTATGGTGGGTGGATATATCAGACTTTGACATGAGTAGTGAAGTTCATAGGTTTGAAATGAGAGGAGACAAAGATATGATGCGAAGAAAAGTCTCTCACATATGTGCAAGTGTTGGTTGTGGAGCCTGATTATCTTCCTGATTCAGAGGTCCTTGCTTTCAGCCATGTTTATACCCCATGAAGTATTTACACCCCAGAAGTATGTACACTCTTCCACGCGG
>JZKD02S1910643.1:205841-237336 GCA_000966675.3 Picea glauca
CCAGATATTGCACATGTAGTGGGAGTTGTGAGAAGGTATATGAACAATCCAGGTAAAGAACATTGGGAGGCAGTAAAGTGGATTCTCAGGTATTTGAGAGGTACTACTACACATGAATTATGTTTTAGAGGTTCAGACACTTTTCTACAGGGATATGTTGATTCATATATGACAGGTGATAAAGACAGCAGGAGGAGCACCAAAGGGTATGTTTTTACTATAGGTGGAACAAAAGTAAGTTGGATTTTGAAACTGCAAAAGGTTTTTGCACATTCAACAACAGAGGCAGAGTATGTTGCTGCTACAAAGGCTAGTAAAGAAATGATTTGGTTACAAAGGTTTATGGAGGAATTGGGAAAGGATGAAGAGAACAGTCGATTGTACTGTGACAGTCATAGTGTCATTCACCTTACAAATAACTCAACCTTCCATTCAAAGACTAAGCATATACAGTTGAGGTACCACTTCATATGATCCACCTTGGAAGATGGACAATTGAAGCTGGAAAAGATACACACTAGCCAAAATCCTGCAGACATGTTAACAAAGGGAGTAACCAGAGAGAAAGTGAGTTCCTGCTTATTTTTAGTTGGTCTTCAAGAATGAAGATGAAAATGATAAATTTGTCAGGTCTAAGAAGGTTCAAATTCCATCATATACAGCAGTGGTGGAGTTGTTGAGATCAGTCTCCAAGTGGGAGATTGTTGGTTGTGGAGCCTGATTATCTTCCTGATTCAGAGGTCCTTGTTTTCAGTTGTGTTTATACCCGATGAAGTATTTACACCCTAGAAGTATGTACACTCTTCCACGTAGGGGAGTGCAGAGGGGGGGTACCCCCTCTGCGGGGTCCTGGGGGGCTATCTCCCCAGCTGGGGGGTCTAGGGGCATGCAGGCCCCCTGCAGGGGTTCGGGGGCTAAGCCCCTGAAGCAAAAATTGCCTTGTAAAAGTATATTGTAATTTCATTATAAATCTGGACCGTTCATTATAAGGTCGTAGATCTAATGGTAGATATTATGTTAGGGTTTTTTTCCCTAGAAGGCAACCCTCTTTTATGAGGGAAATGTATTGCGGCTATGGATGATGGTGAATATTGTATTGTGAGAGAGGAGATTGTGAGAGAAAGAAGAGGAAGTTACAGTGGGTTTTGCTATAGGTTGTATCCCTTCATTTGTTGGATAGTAATAAAGGAAGGACCTGGCAATTTCTCTGGTGGACGTAGCCCACACTAGGTGAACCATGTAAATCTGTGTCTCTCTTGTATTGTGTGTCTTCTATGTTTTGTTTCTGCATTTGTTTTATTTTATTGCTCTGCAGTCCCGTTTTTCTAACATCAAGCTCGATAATCCAAACCCTTAGCACTAATTCTCTGTGAAAATTAATGTGAAAAAGAGGAAACACAGGATACCTATGGAGTAAACACTTGTTTGAAGCTTCAACAAGATTTCGGGACTAAATCATGAAAATATCAGCCTTCGAACCTACCTCAGCATCAGATTTGGTCACACTGTTTTCACCTAGTTAGAAGTACGAGTTTACGCAGCACAACACGCTTGAGTTTTTCAAAATCACAAACCGTTATCAGGGCTCATAAATATGAGATATTGAAGGTATATTTTAACCAACTTTTAGCATTGAAAACAAGGAACATGACATCAGTCGTGGTAATCATAACTTGTGATGGAAAGATGATGAATGAGAAATGCGCTACGGAAATTCTTGATGAGTGAGCAACACTCCAATTTAAAAAATGATTGGACAGGTAAGAAGGGACAACAAGGCATGTCTACAAGTTCATGAATGAGGAAAATGGTGTGTCACATTGGTCTAGTCATGGGAAGGATCAATCCTAACGACGAATCATGAAGGGGGCCAAATCTTGAGTCATGAACTAAAATGGTTCTAAGTCCAAAAATCAATTGAGGATCAAAACATAAGTTATGACTCAACACTTTATTTATCTAAGGGGTCCTAACAAACATAAATTTAAAGGGGTCCCATGTGTTAGCTAATTGGGCATGTTTTGCACAAAACCCATGTTGTAGAATATTAAAATTTGTTTTTATCACGTGATAATATTTGTATGAAAATCACTGTCTAATTTGGCATTCGAAAATCAATTAATAAACAAAACGTTACCATTTGTGTTAATTAAATGAAGAGGTGTAATGGTTCATTATTAAAAAGAGATAATGGTTCAATTTCATACCTATTGGAATACTATATAACCAGAAAAGTATGGTGAAGGAAAAGTGTCTCTAAGGTCTACATTTGAAGATCAAAATCATGTGCATAGTCCAAGGAAGAAAAACGAAGATACTTATGAAGTGAGGGTGGACGGGAGGAGCAAGGAAGGATTAGTATCCTTTTCTAGTTAAAGTTTAAGATAGGGAGTTGGTGCTTCCTAGGGTTGGTTCCCTAAAACAAGGGAGTTGGTGCTTCCTAGGGTTGGAGCCCTAAAACCAAGGAGTTGGTTCTTCTTATGGTTCGTTCCTTAAAGCAAGGTAGTTGGTTATTCCTAGAGTTGGTTCCCTAAAACAAGGTTTTTTTTGCCTCCTAGAGTTAATGCTCTAAATAAATATTTATATAAAACCTGTAATATATAATTTAAGTTTATACTTATTGATGTTATTTACTAAAGTTTCTTACTGATAAATAAATTTAATAAATAATTATTTAAAATTTGATAAAAGTTATCAATATTGATTTACCCCCCCTCTCAGTATTAAACTACATTCCAACAATTGGTATTAGAGTAGATGCCTTCAACACAATCTAATAACTGGAAGGTAGATTCTGCGTAATCTAATGGATTTGTAAGAGGGAATGTCTTCCACCAGAGAAACTTTATTCAAAGGGAATGGTTATGCACTTTGGAGTGTGAGGATGTAAGGCTACATAATGTCCCTAGGTTACGATATCTGACAATCTATATAAGATGGGTACACTGCACCTACCACTCCTCCCACAAACGTAGTTGGAAACATGCTTTGCAATGACAATGAAAGAGAAGTCAATGTCATCCATGGAGGATTATCCAATCCTATATTTTGGAAAGTAATGCATTTTAAGTTAGTAAATGAAATCTGGGAAAACATAAAATTCATATATGAAGGAGATAGCAAGGTCAAAAAGGCCAAACTACAAACCTACATAACACAATTTGAAAACCTGAAAATGAAAGAAGAAGAGAACATATCAAAATATCTACAAAGAGTAGATGAAGTGGTCGACTCAATTAGAGAAATAGGAGAAGACCTCAAAGATCAAAAAATTGTCCAAAATATATTGATATCGTTACCCATGAGATATGATGCCAATATTTCTACTCTTGAAGATGAACTAGATCTTGTTAATATCACAATGGATGAACTACACGGGATCCTCACAGCGTATGAGATGAGAAAAGAGCAAGAAAGATTAACAAAAGTAGAAATAACCTTCAAAGAATCAAAATAAAATATAAACATGAGAATGTGTCTAATGAATATCATTTAGAGATATTTGATGATGAAATATCTAACTTCATGAAGAAACTCAAGAAAGGAACTGGTAGATACAAAGGAAAGTTTCCTCTAATATGCTTTAACTATGGAAAGATTGGATATTTTTCTTCCAAATGTCCCTATCAAAAATAAGAAGAAAGTGATGATGAAAATACTTTCAAATAACAAAATAAAAGACAATCCAAAGACAAAAGGAAGAAGACCTTTTACATTGAAGAGAAGAGCAACTCATCTGAAGGAAGTGAAGAGGAAGAAGAATCTAGGAATCTATTTATGGGAATAGAAACCCAAGGTAATCACATTAAAATTACCTTTGATATTGAATAACAAAACTCTGAGTTTGAAGGAGATGTATACCTTGAAGTAGAGCTGATAAGTACCCTGGATGAACTCATAAAGTATAAAAATAAGAACAAGTTCTTAAGATGACAACTTCTAGAATTTGAACAAGCATAAAAGAAAAGAGAAAAGGAGATTTCAAAAATAATAAAAGAATCCAAGAAAATAATCATTGACTTGAAAACTCAGCTTCAAGAAGTCAAATGAAATAAATAAATCTTGAATGAACATTTCAAGGAAAAATAATAAGTTTGTAAAAATCAATAGGATGAAATTAGTCAGCTAGAAGGGGAACTAGAAAGAGGAAATCACCAGTCAAAGTTTGAGAACAGTTCAAATATTTTGAATGATATTCTTAACAACCAAAGACCACCAAATGATAAAAAATGATTGGGATGTGATCAAAATTCAACCTCTACTTCACAAAAAATGGATGAAAAGTCAATCAACTATGAAGATGCTCTTAGAAATCCCTCAAAAAGAGAAGATAACAAGATGAATATGACATCATTGAAGATTGTTTTTAATAACAAATCATCTCATCCAAAATAAAAAGGAAATGCGGTGATCAAAAGGATGTTATCATAAGGAAAATGAAATACAATAATCATAAGGAATCCTTCTAATAGATATCAACATATCCTCCTTGGATATTGCTATTCATGCAACAACTTTGGACACAAAGAAGTACATTGTAAATCCTATAGAAACTACAAACCAAGAAATATCCAAAGATATAAGAAAAACAAGAATGATGTAGAGAAAATAAATCATAATTCATTCTCTCCTCTACAAGAGTACAATGTTGAATGCTACAAGTGAAACAACTATGGCCATAAAACTAGTGAATGTAGCTTACCAATGCGATCCTTGAAGAAAAACAACTCTAACAAGAAGGATAAGAAGATATGGAAAGAAAATCATATAGAAGAAAAAGTAAAAGAATGTAAAGTAGCCTTGTATGCAAGGAGCAAAAAGTGCTAGTGTTATATTGATAGTGGATGCTCAAAACATATGACAGGAGATAAAAGAAAATTTCTCACTTTGACAAAGAATGATAAGTTAAATTCACTTTTGGAGATAATGTGTTTTCCAAAATACTAGGAAAATGCACAATTTCTTTGGAAACAAGAAAAATAAAGCAGAAAATGTGCTACTTGTAAATGTGTTGAACCTGCACAGAATAGATCTAGCTGGGAATTGACATATACAGTTGCAAATAAAATAGAAGAAAAGGGAAGCATGAGAAAAAGAATGGAATAATTATCATTAACTGTATTCCACACTCAAAGATTGAATAATTTAAAATAGATATATGCTACATGAGTAACTATTGCTTCATAGTAGTGATATAGAGGGATATAGACATTCACTGACAAACACTTGAGTGAAATGCCACCTAGTCCTAGTTAACTGATCCATGAAATCATTAGTTAATTGAGACACATGTGTGGAAGTGAGAGAGACACATGGAACTATTGGTGATAAAAATGAGGTTTCCATGCATTAGTGACTTCCACTAGTTTAATTGAGTGTAACTAACTTTGAAATAAAGAGGAACTCCCTATTTTGCAAGGGAATATCCTCTAGAGAGAATATTCTCATCTATGAAATCATTCTCAACATTGTACTATCAAACTTAGGAAAATAATTCTAGGTGAGTGTGTAATATCTCCAACATCCCCCCTAAACACTACTAGGGTGTACATGATGAATGGGTCTCAACAACCAAGTCCATGTTAGGTAGCCAGTGTACAATGCATATAAGAATGAGACACTGAAAAAATGAGGAAAGAGGGAAAACCTCATGGGAACCCCACTGCCCTAAAATTACAATGCAAAAAAAACTGAGAATGAACAAAAAGCAGTTGCTAAGCAACCATATCCTTCACTCCATGAAGACCTCACAACTATGCAAGTTTTTTCTTGTTGAATATGTATATGTCTACACAGATCTTATGAAGTAGATGCACCATTGATATGTCCACACATATCCACTTTCTCTTCTTTTAATGAAGAAGATCTAAATAAAGTTTGGATGAAATTTTGAAAACCATGCGACCGTTTCTGAAAAAATGATGAAATTTTGTTGATTTTAAAATGATCAGAACTTCACTCCTCGGACTCTGTTTCAAATGATTTTTTTTTAACATTGGATATTTTTCTAAGAGGAATTCAAATATCCAATTTTTTTTGCAATTGTTTCTTAAACAATAACATAATTGAATCTGATGTGCACGACCCCCTTTTTGTCTCCTGAGATGCATGCATGAGAGTCTCTGCATGTGGCTCCTGGGATGCATGAATGGCGCATGAAAAAGTGTTTGCATGCGGATTCTAGTATGCATGGATGATATATTTTGTATGTGATTCAAAAAATAGATTTGAAATGGAGTAGACATCATCTCCAATTAATGGAATAAAAATTTATGTAGATACTTTTGTACAAGTCTCTTCAAACTTAGATGATTAATATTCCAATGGATTTTCTACTTGCTCTATATTTTCAACCTTTTTCATGCAGTCTCCCTTATTTGCAAATAAAACCTCCAGTCTACTCCATAATTCGTTTGGAGTTGAGTCTTGTGAGTCATCATATACTTGGTGGATAATTTCACGAGAAATAAAACAGAAGATACATCCCATGGCCATATCTTGTCTATTGACAAAGTCATTTTTATCATCGAAAGAAGTAGGATCTACTTCCATTTCCATAGTTATTTTCTACAAGCCTCTACATATGAGATGAAGAATTGTTTTTGGCTTCCATTCCAAATAGTTATGAGGCATGAGAAGTATTTCCAATGAACAATCCATCTTTTTTGTGTTGTTCAATATTCATAACCTGCAAAAAGAGTCTGGTGTGTATTTTTCCTAGCAATTTGTCGGCTCTAATACCATGTAAATGTGTTGAACCTGCACATAATAGATCTAGTTGTGAATTGACATACACAATCGCAGAGAAAATAGAAGAAAAGAGAAGCATGAGAGAAAGAATGGAAGAACTCTCATTAACCGTATTCCACACTCAAAGAGTGAGTAATTTACAATCAATATAGGTTGGATGAGTAACTAATGCACCATAGTAGTGATCTATAGGGATATAGAAACTCATTGACAGACACTGGAGTGAACTGCCACCCAGTCCTAGTTAGCCGATCCATTCAATCATCAATTAATTAAGACACGTTTGTGGAAGTGAGAGACACATGCAATTGTTGGTGATATAACTGAGGTTTCCATTCATGAGTGATTTCCGCTAGTCTAACTGAGTGTAAATGACTCTAAACTAAAGAGGAATGCCCTATTTTGTAGGGGAATATTCTCTAGAGAGAATATTCTCATCTATGAAATCGTTCTCAACATTGGACTATCAAACTTAGGAAAATAATTCTATGTGAGTGTGTAATATCTCCAACACTACTAGTAGAAAATTTAAAACCTAATCTACTCAGTGTAGCCCAACCTATGATCAGGGACATATACTCTTTTTTTACTCCCAAAAATGTGAAATAAGAGAATAAGGATTAGGTAAATTAGTTGTTATTTCACCAAGAACCTCAAGCAATGTGTATATATTAGATATTGAGTAAGAATAAGAATTCCATATGAGTCAAGTAGATTAAAGATATTTATGTCACATAAGTATGGGACACTTGAGATTTGATAACCTGATCAAATTTAGTAAAAAGGGAGCTATAAAATACATGCCAAAAATCATCAAGCCCTCAGGTCATGTTTTAAAACATTATCAATTAGGGAAGCAAACAAGGGTTAAATTCAAGAAAAAATAGAATTCTACATCAAAACCCTTGGATATTGTTCACATTGATCTCTATGGGATATCTAGGACTAGAAGTATACAATGGGAACACTACTTCATGTTGATCATTGATGAGTACATGAGAGTGACCTAGGTATATTTTCTCAAAGAAAAATCAGAGGCATTTGAAAAGTTTAAAGAATTCAAAACGTATGTAGAGAATGAAACAAATATCAAAATCAAATGTTTAAGACCATATAATGGAGGGGAATTTACCTCTCAAGAATTCAATAAGTTTTGTGATTATCATGGAATCAAGAGAAAATTATCATCTCCAAGAACTCCTCAAGAGAATGGAGTTGTTGAGAGGAAAAACATAACTACTCAAGATGTTGCAAGAACTATGTTAAATGAAACCCACATACTGAGAGATAACCATGAGAGCTAACCATGATGATGCAATATATACAACATTGCATGTACTTAATTGAGCACAACTGAGAGCTAACCATGTGAAAATACTTTATGAATTATGGTTTGGAAAAACAACATCTTTGAAACATTTTATAGTCTTTGGAAGCAAGTGTTACATCAAGAGGGATGAAGATAATCTAGGGAAATTTGACTCTATATTATATGAAGGTACATTTATGGGATATTCACCTAACAAAAAGGTTTACAAGTTCTATAATCTAAGATTGCACAAAATAGTGGAAAGTGCAAATGTAAAAATAGATGATCTAAAATTGAGAAAAAATAAATCTCAAGATAAATTAAAAGTTGATGAATGGAGAAGAAATAGTGATGATGAAGAAGATGGTGAATCACGAGATCAAGAAGATATTGAAAAAATATAAGAGAATGAACCACAAATTGATGAAGAGAAGGAGTAGAACCATAAAAGAGAGTTCAAAAGAATCACCTTGAAAATCAAATTATAGGGGATAAAGAAGCAGGAGTAGAAATAACAAGGAAACTTAGATTTGATTCTGAATAGGTAATGTTTTCAGCAATAGAACCTAAAAATGTTACAAAATCTAGGAAGAGTGAAAACTGGATAAAATTAATGAATGAGTAGCTATTAATATTATGGTAGTTGCGGGAGGTATTTACTTCCACGTGTGAACCTGATGAGAATAGAAGACTTTGGGAAGAAAGAGAAGCCCTAATGAGTTGGCTAATAACCCTAGAAGCCTTGTCAGCTCAAGAAGATAATTTATGTTAGGTTATTAGCCTCCAAGAGAAGAAGTCAGCCAGAAATAATAATAATATATTGAACATACACATATCTAGAAGGAGAAGTCGGCCCCAACAAAACTAGCAAAACCACTATAAATACAAGGCGCCAATTCTCATTTGTAGCATCTCAGAATTGCAGTTCCCAGTTTTGGTGCGCATTGTAGTTGTAATCTTGTGCGCAGGTTTGGAGGAGAGCTGCTGGTTCAACTGCAACAGCAACAAGTTTTCAGTATTAGCTTGAATATCTCTTGGCTAGGGTTTGGGCTATCTGATCAGCTTTTTTTTATGCGCTATCCTTGGGGAAAGGTGTGCTACTCTTTGTTTGGCTATCTAGACTAGGGTTTGCTTCCGGAGGAATTCTCAGTCAAGGTTAAGGTGCTCGGAGGGAGGCTTCGACCTATGGTTGAGTGACGAAGGTATCGTCAATGGTATAACAAGCACATCATATTCTATATTCTAACAGGTTATGGGCCCACACCCCTTCAGTCAGCCTAAAACACTAGAAGGAAACATAGCCGCTAGATATTGATCTTGTTGAGGAATTGCCTCTAGGGTTACTAGCAGGAGCAGTTTCCAAAAGCACTGCAGCTAGGGTTACTAGTAGAAGCAGTTGTAGAAACCCTAAACCTCTTGTCGAGGCACCTCAAGTGATGATATTGACCTAATCTATAGATAGATCAGTGTGCCCTAGCCCATCACATCTCCTGGTACTCTCAAAAGGCCAAGACGTGAAGTTTGGATTTCTAGTCAAATCTAGGGTTTGACCAAGTCAAGCAAGCCATGACAAACTCTATGAAGTCTGAGAACAAGATATATGGAGCCTCTAACTTCATAGCATGGAAGACAAGGAATGACCTCATCCTTTCTAAGAATAAAGTGTGATATTGTGAAAGGAAAGATCGTGAAGCTAGAGTTTAAGGAAGGAGAAGTGAAGGAACCGTAGAACATTGCAGCTATGGAGAAGTTCAAATATGTTGACATCAATGCCATGAGTATCATATTGGATTCCATAAAATACCACTTAATTCCTTACATCTCCCATATTGACTCATCGAAGAAGATGTACGATGCCCTAACAAATCTCTTCTCAGTCAGAAACATTGGACAAGTTATGAGTCTGAAGAATGAGCTTCGTGACATGAAGATGAATGATGATGACAACATAACATCATACTTTGTAAGGATATCCTAGTTAAGAGATCAACTACAAGCTATTGAAGAGATCACTTTAGAAAAGGAATTGGTGAACATAGTACTCAATGGCCTTCCCAAGACATGGGATGCATTTGCCACAAGCATGAACACAAGGAAGGAGTACCTGACATTTGAAGAACTTTGGACTTGCTGTGCTCAAGAAGAATCAAGGATCAATGTAAAAGATAAACCCCAAAAGAAGTACGATGATCAAGCCCTCACAAAAAGATTCAATAACTTCATGAACAAAAGGAAGTTTGGTTCAAGGAGGAAGCCAAATCAAGAGAAAGACATTTCAGAAATACAATGCTTCAATAGTCAAAAGTACGGTCACTACAGGAATCAGTGTCCTGAGCTAAAGAAAAGGAAGGAGAAACACGAAGCATCGATTGCCAAAGAAAAGGAACAAACAAAGAAGACTAAGCAGTATGGAAGAGACTTATTCTACTAAAAGGTAACAATGCTCTTCTTATTTCTTGTACATATCTTGCTTGCATCGTCTTTGTACATATCTTGTATATCTATCTCTTGGAAAATAATGTGTTCCAAAAGAACTATACTTATGGAAGAACAACAAGATAAGAATGAATATCATTAGATAATACACATGAAGGGATGAAATACAAATCATGTGGAAGCTACTGCAAGATAAGCCGAATAAATCATGAAGAGACTTAGAAGTCAGAAATCAAGAGGAATTGGAGAAAGACTTATGAAGACAACTAAAATGGAAGCATGGACTCTGCTAGAAAGAGAGAGCCAATTATATATTGCAGAAGACAATAAGGATGTAGATGGAAGTATGGACTCTATCAAATGAAGGGAGCCAATTATATGCACTCTTACATGAAGTAAGGATTAGGAGGGAGATAATCCTATGATCGATTGAAGATGATGAAATGTATATATCCATGGTAGCAGCCATGAAAGACAGTATGTGTTCATCTCAACCGCAGAAGAAGACCTCTTCGAAGAAAATCCTTAAATTATTTCTGGTTGTCCATCCAGATCCGTGATCCTATGATGAAAGGAAGAAGTGGAATCTCTAGGGCATGGAATCTATAAGAAACTCCATGGACCCAAAAATATGAAGATTCCAAGAAAGAAAGAAAATCTAGAACAACCAGTCATTACATCAATAATCACAAGATTATCAAGCCCGATATGAAAGCAATCAAGAAAAAGAACTGAAAGTCATGATGAAGAACAATTTATGGAATACTTATGAATGAAAGCATTGCGAGATCTAGAACCAGAGGTTCCCTCAGATGGAGGGAGAAGACTATGATCATTACTTGTTCCAGTACACTAGACTTATCACTACATGAGTCATTTTATCATCCGCAACATCCATGAGTTGGAGTTCTACATCAGATAAATGCAAAGAATGTTCTCCAGAGAAATTGAATAAAGAGTGTATGAAGATCAATCTCAAGAATTTGAGGCATACCAGAAGAAGACTCATGTATGCAAATAGAAGAAGATAACTTGGTGGATAGCCTCCAGTGCACAGTAGAAGCGTGGTGAATATTTCCTATAACATCAAGATGACTACTCAGTAAATCAGATCTCATGATGACATAAGAAGTGCTACTTGGATATGTTCCAACTCTCCAACTATGATATACTCTATCATTAAGATCTACATGAAGCCTTCACAGTATTCCAAACTAAAGAACAATTGAAATCAATCATTACATTATCCATGATAAAGTCCAGAAAGGAGAGGTAAAGATCGAGTATATTCCCACTGATGACCAGACAATAGATATCCTGACAAAACCTCTATCCAGAATCAAGTTTGTATATTTATGAGAGAAGACGAGGATCGAGAAGATTCTCCTAGCTAAGAGAAGGTACGGAAAAATATTTTTGAAAAACATTTATTTTTGTGATTTAAGTAACTCTCCAGTTAGAAGGGAGCATTTATCTTTGCAATTGAAAAATAGTCCAGATTGGATAGATGCTTTCCTGTTCGGAAAGTGGATTGAGAATTCTAACGGATAGTGACTTCCCATTGTAGTTAACATGGGAGGCAGACTGATTGTTGATGTCTCATAGACAATTATTTCCCATTGTGGTTAACATGGGGAGTGGTCTAGGACAGTCATTCTTCTTGGTAGTCACTTTGAGTAGTGGTCAAGTAGAATGGTCTTCCTCATCGGGCAATCATTCTTTTGAAGTTCATAGTTGTAAGCAGTTTCGAAGAATGGTCCATTTTGGAGGTTGATGCAGGATAGACATTCCTTAGGGAAAACTCATTCTCTCCAGGCTACACTTTGTTTAGTGTCAGAGGAATGTCCCAGGGTGGGGAATGGTCTGGATAGTTATTCCTTAGGGCAGACTCATTCTCTCTAGGTTACACTTTGTTTAGTGTCCGAGGAATGGCCCAAGGTGGGGAGTAGTCCAGGCTCAACAATCCGGGATAGTCATTCCTTAGGGTTTACACATTCTCTCCAGGGTGCACTTTGACAAGTGTAGGAGGAATGGCCCAGGGTGAGGAATTGTCTAAACATTTCTTAGGGTTTATACATTATGTCCAAGGTGCACTTTAATTAGTGTAGGAAGAATGGCCCAGGGTGAGAAATGGTCTAGGGTCAGAAATAAAAAATAATCCTTTCTTCCTTGTTTGTGAAGAATAGGGAAGATAGCCCATTGCTAATGAGGGTAGATATTCTTTCAGATCTCACAAACATGAGTGAAAGATTGGCCCAGAGGATTCAATTTATCTTTAACAATATTTTTCTATGCAGGATGGCATCGGATGATTGCTATGGATACTACCTGTCTCCAGACAGTAGAGATATACTACTGTGGTTGATATGTTCCACTGTTCGTGAGGAAGACATTCTTTCAGAGCTCACAGATGTGAGTGAAAGATTGGCCCAGACAAATAAATTTATATCATCACATTGTTTCTATGCAGGATGCTCTCAGATGTTTGCTATGAAGACTGTATGATAGTAGATGAGGACTATTGTGGTGAATATGTTTCACTGTTCACAACCATACGTTGTTGATCAAGTACTTATGTGTTACTTGATGTGGTAGTGAACCACTGGATTGTAGTTATGCACTACTATGAATAGACACAGTTGTGCTCTATCCTTGTTCTAATTGCCTTGAAGACTATCAATAGTTTATTGGAGATAATGATCATTCAGATGGATGATGAATAGAGATTTTCCAGACAGAAAACAGTTCAGAAATTTTACTCCTCTTATATCACTCTATGGTGAGAGTGACTTATCCAGCATCATATCTAATTACTCAGATGAAGTACGGTTTCAAGAGTTGATGCAGCTGATGTTGATGGTGATGCTCATGATCTAGTCATGAAATAGTCTAGATGACTATATTGATGCTATGGGGTAAATGGTATATTTTGTGCTCAAGTACATTACCTATAAATACCTCTCTGGCTAGTAGGGATTGTTAATATTATGGTAGCTGTGGGAAGTATTTACCTCCACATGTGAACCTGATGAGAATAGAAGACTCCGGGAAGCAAGAGAAACCCTAATGAGTTGGTTAATAACCCTAGAAGCCTTGTCGGCTCAAGAAGATAATTTATATTAGGTTATTATCCTCAAAGAGAAGAAGTCGTCTAGAAATAATAATAATATACTGAACAAACACTTATTCATAAGGAGAAGTTGGCCCTAGCAAAACTGGCAGAACCATTATAAATACAAGGTGCCAGTTCTCATTTGTAGCATCTCAGAATTGCAGTTCCCAGTTTTGGTGCGCACTACAGTTGCAGTCGTGTGCGCAGGTTTGAAGGAGGGCTGCTGGTGCAGCTGCAACAGCAACAAGTTTTTAGTATTGGCTTGAATATCTCTTGGCTAGGGTTTGGACTATATGATCATCTTTTTGTGATGTGCTATCCTTGGGGAAAGGTGTGCTACTCTTTGTTTGGCTATCTAGGCTAGGGTTTGATTCCGGAGAAATTCTCAATCAAGGTTAAGGTGCCCGGAGGGAGGCTTCGACCTATGGTTGGGTGACAAAGGTATCGTCAATGGTAAAATGAGCACACCATCTTCTATATTCTAACAGTAACTTGATCAAATTGAGAAAAATAATACATAGGAACTTCTCCCTAGACCAAAAGACAAGAATGTGGTAGGAATGAAGTGGATATTAAAAAAAAAACTCAATGAAAATGGACATATCATAAAGAACAAATCCATATTAGTATGCAAAGGATATTCCCAAATGGAAGGTATTGACTTTGAAGAGACTTTTTCCCCAATAGCAAGACTAGAGGCCATCAAAATGTTCCTAGCATTTGCATGCTTCAAAAACTTCAAAATTTATCAAATGGATGTCAAGTCAACATTCCTGAATGGAACATTAGAAGAAAAAGTATATATTGAGCAAAAAAAAGGATTCATATTAACATAAAATCAGGACTATGTGTGCAAACTAAAGGAGCCTCTGTATGGTATTAAACAAGCCCCTAGAGCATGGTTCTCAAGACTTGATCATTATATGAAAAAATAAGGATATAAGAGGGGGACTACTGAAAAAAACTATATATAAAAATTGAGGATCAATATATGATTGTTGTGGTGGTATATGTAGATGATATCATATTTGGAAACAATCTTACTATACTAAGAAAAACAAATTCTACAGAAATGCAAATAGAGTTTGAAATGTCTATGCTAGGAGAACTGAATTTCTTCCTAGGTTTACAAGTCACTCAAATAGATAAAGGAATATTCATTTCCCAAACTAAATATATCAAATAAATGATAAATAAATTCCAAACTAAAGATAGTAAACCCATGTGCACTCCCATGGTCGCATGATGCAAAATAAACCTATGTGATGATTCACCATGACTAATTCAAACCATGTATAGATCAATGGATGGTATCATGTTATATGCAACATCAACAAGAACAGATATCTTGTCGGATGTCGGATTAGTAGGTAGATTTCAATATGCAACTAAAGAAACTCACATGAAGGAAGTAAACAGGATATTCAAATATCTCAAAGGAACCGTGGAATTTGGTTTTTGGTTTCGAAAAATAAAATATTTTACATTGAATACATATACTGATGCAAATTGGGCTGGTACTGTAGATGAAAAGAAAATTACTAGTGGAGGAGAATTCTACCTGGGAAAATGTCGGGTATCATGGTTAAGTAAAAAGAAGACATCTATATCACTATCTACAACAAAAGCATAGTACATTGTTGTTGCATCTTTCTTCACACAAGTAATCTGGATGAAACATACCCTAGAAGATGTATAAGTGAAATATGATCATCCAATAACTATTAAATGTGACAACACTAGTGCCATAAATATATCGAAGAATCATGTTATGCATTATAAAACCAAGCATATACCAATTAAATACAATTTTCTGAGAGATCAAGTTTCTCAAAATATAGTCAAAGTGGAATATATTGATACTAAAGAGAAAATTGCAGACATATTAAAAAAAACTCTACCAAGAAGTACCTTTGAAAATCTTAGAAAACAATTTGGAGTAATTACCATAACTCATTAAAAACTACAAAATCATAAAAATGAGCACATGAACAGGGGGAGCATCACCTCAGAGGGAGTGAAGAAAGATCCCTTTTGTCATTTATGTCAAAGGGGGAGGATTAACAATAAAACCTAGTTAAAATAACGGGTTCTTACTTTGTTTCCATCAATTCCAAAGGGGGATATTGTTGGAAGATCAATTGTCATTGTTTTGAAGTAAAACAAACATAGCACAAGTCAAAAAGATCATAAAAGATGAGTTCTACAAAGGAATCTCTATCTGTATCAAAATTCCCATAGAATGAATGAAAGTTTTCATTAGTAAGTAGTGAAGAGATCCTCATTACAGTCGAGATTATTATAGTGGTTAGATCCATATTGGGAGAAAAATCAACCATTAGATCCATATTTTAGGTATAAACAGAGCCGTCATATCGAACTAATTGATCATTAGTCTTTGATCGAAGACAAGTAAGAGATATAAATCTTCAGGAATCCAACAATTCACCACTTGGGCGATTATTGGAGACAAGGCAGAGGAATGAAATCATGAAGTAATGAAAGTCCCTAAATCCCACCAACCGTCGGATCAAGAAATAAATTTGGGTGAATTCACGACCATCCAATCACGTATAGTGGAAGGACATGGTAAGACACAAATTCTTGGAATCCCAGAGTGTCAAAGCCACGAAATCCCACCAACTATTGGACCAAGGAGGAACTTCGGGTGTATTCTTGACAGTGCGATCGAGTATAGTGGAAGGATAGGGTAAGCCACAAATTCCCAAATTCACAGTGTCAAAGCCCCAAAATCACACCAACCGTTAGATCCGGGAATAATTTAGGAGTAATGCAAGACATTAGATCAAGAAGTGGAAGGATGGCATAAGAACTTCAGAGGTATAAATTCAAGGGAGTTGAACACATTTAGATTTGTAATATCCTAGAGTCTCATAGTACCAAAGTCTCGAAATAAATAAAGATCGTCCATATCAATACTTGATTAAGTCATAACTCTCAGATTAAGTTGGTGGAAGGATAGCATAAGGGGGATATGTCAATTGACAATATGAAATAAACATTAATTTATGACCACTTCGATAGGTCAAACTCTGGGAGAGTTGGAATATTGTAAAGGGAGAATATCCTGAAGTTAGAAGTCGATAGGACTTGGTTCCATCCCCTGGTCATAGGTTATGATCACATGGGAAATGAAGAGCTGACATGTAAGGAACTTGGATATTAAGCATCATTCTTATCCTCTATTCATAGTGATGGGTTACATGGAGTAATCACATGAAGAATAAGTTCTTAAGAGGATAAGAACCAAGGGCATAACTCTTTGTCATAGTTATCGATCATGTGAATCTGTCACCAAATCCTTGTTTTTAAAGTGGATTCTTCATTTGGTAAGTTTAGAAGGTGGTCACAAACAATAAATATGAGCACAATTCCTTCAAATAACCACCCCTACCATCCTCCTTGCACATTTTTAGGGGAAACCGATAATGCATCATCAAATTGGGCATGTTATGCACAAAACCCATGCCGTATAATTTAAAAAAAAAAATTCAGCGCCCGAGAATATTCATATGAAAATCATTGTCTAATTTTGTGTTCGAAAATTAATTAATAAACAAAAAGTTACCATTTGTGTTAATTAAATGAAGAGGTGCAATGGTTCATTATTAAAAAGACAAAATGGTTGAATTTCATACCTATTGCAATACTATATAACCAAAAAGGTATGGTGAAACAAAGTGTCTTTGAGGTCTACATTTGAATATCAAAATCATGTGCAGAGTCCAAGGAAGAAATACAAAGATACTTATGAATTGAGGGTGGAAAGGAGGAGCAAAGAATGATCCGGATTATTTTCGACACGAAATTAGATCAGAGATATAATAAATAAATGCACAGAGATATCACAAATATTCAATAATATAACAAAAATGTATCAGAGATGCAACCATAAACATATATATACAGTAATACATGATTTCTATTAATGAAATAAATTTACAGAGACTGTAAAAATACAGAGTGAAAGACTTGCTAGAATGGTGGCAGCTTATCTCTGAGAAGAGATGTGACAGCTACTCGCATTCCCAAGAAGATGATTACAATGAGGCTCTGAAAGCCTTTTTTTACAATAAGAAGGAATTCAAAAAACCCTAGACATCCAAAAACCTAACCCTAGGAGATGAAGCGCCAAAAGCCATGTGGGCTCCGTTTGGGTAAGTGAATACATCAACTTCCCGGGGTCGTAACTTTTGCATACGATATCTGTTTTAGGCATGTGATATCTCGTTGGAAAGGTATCATCAAGGAGATTCATTTTAGGGGATTAATTATTTTTTTGGTTATCATTGAGAACCTATATCTTGAAAAACCTTCATTTGTACCCTCAAAATGGCCCCGAAAGTTAAAACCTGCTAAAAATAGTAAATTGCCAAAATTGCCAGAAAATTGTTTTGAGCCATTTGGAAAAGGTGGGTGGCCACCGATATCCACCTGGATCAATCCTCTCTCCTTAGGAATAAATGGTATCCATTGCATTGAGTTCCCAGGGGATAGGGAAAAACATTTGTTGAATCTCCATCTTGGTGAGCTGCTTGTCTTGCTAGAGACGTCGTGTTGCTCAGTTTGTGGAAATATGTTGCAAACCTATTGAGGTTGAGGCTGTTCAAAAAGTTGAGATACATGAGAGGAATATGTGCAGAAGGAATCTTCACACTTTTCTACATCCTTGTCGACCTGCTTCTGTTGGATAGAAGGTGCTTTGGGCAAGCATGTAGAGGTTACATTGTCCTTTTGTTCTCCTTTTGAACATATTATGAAAATGTTGAATTTTGTAGTATGAGATACTACCTTGTGGCACTTTTTAGGTTGAACAGTAGTCAGAACTACCTCTGATATTCTATATAGATGACCCCCCAAAGTAACAATGACACTATGAGGTCGAGACTCATAAACAACATGGTGTCTCCACATATATGGTTGGCCCAAGAGAACATCACAGGCATCCATTGGGGCAACATCACATAATACCTCATCCTTGAAGAGTTGGATGTCATGTGACAATTGGCACTGTTGGCTGACATGGAGATCTCGTCCTTGCCAAAGCCACCCGATGTTGTATGGCTGCGGGTGTGGTGTTGTCGACACTCCAAACTGTTTGACAACCTCTGCTGAGATGAGGTTTTTCTGGTTTCTGTTATCAACAATAAAATGCAGTGGGGTCTCTTTCACCCACATCTGTGAATGAAAAATGTGCTCCCCTTCTTCAAGATCTATTGGCTCTTCTAGTTGAATCATTGCAGTCGCGAAAATAGCAGTGGGGTCTATGTCAATGATCTGTCCTTTACAGTATTTTCAGAATTAGATTCTGAATCAGGGTTTGGCTCCTTGTCTTTGATCTTGGCCACCAATGACTGTTTTGAGCGACATTCATCGATGTTGTTCCAGGGGATTATGTAGAAATCACACCATTTTCCAATGTCCTTCTTTGTATTCTCGTGACCCTTCTTTTCCTGTGTCTTGGACTAGTTTTCAGGAGAATTTTTGTTAGGGCCATCTTTGTCATACATTGGTTGTTGCGGATTTGCAAACCCGAATTCCCATTTTTTCTGGTGCTTAAATTTTTGCACAATTTTAACAACATATCGATAAGAAGCACCAAGTGATGAGATGTCCAAAAAATCCATTTCAGTCTGGATGTATCTGTGTAGATCCCCATGGTATTTCAGAACCAAATGTCGCTCAGAGTCTTTGATACCCAGCTTAGTGCACAAGGTATGGAAGGTATTGGTGAACTCCATAACTTCTTGGCCCCTCTCTTGCCACAGTGTGGTCCATCTCATGCACTGGTCCTCATAGTTGCCAACAGGGTAATATTGTTCTTTTACCCCATCCACAAAAAAATCCCAAGTGGGATCGGCCCCATAAATTCTAGACTCCTCTATGGAACTTTGCTCCCAGTAAGTTCCCCACCAATGTTTGACACGAGGGAGATATTTAAGGAGTGCGAAGGTGATCTTTTCTTTGTCAGAAAAATTATGAACAGAGAAATAAACTTCTAGCACAGTTAACCATTTTTCTAGGGCTTCTGCATCTATCTGTCCTTCAAATACAAGAGTATCAAAATTAACTTGTACCTTGAAAGTCGAGGTGCCTCCAAAGTGGCCACTTGATGAAGATGCGCCTGATTCTATCGGTAGGCGTTGAAGGATGTGGGAAAAATTCTCCATCATTTCGTCCCTCTGTCGCATGAGAGCTTGCTCAAGCAACAGATTGATAGGATCGTTTGCTCCGTCATTTTTCTTTTGTTCCACCATTGAGGGTTTCTTGGGTGTGCGAGAGAGATTGTCTTCAAGAGATATAATATCGAGACAAAAGTTTCTATAATCGGACCTCATCGGGGACATGCACTGAAAAAACGATCAAGAACAGCCTGCTCTGATACCACTGATCCCGATTATTTTCGGCACGAAATGAGATCGGAGATATAATAAAGAAATGCATAGAGATATTGCATATATTCAATAATATAAGATAAATGTATCAAAGATGAAATCATAAACACATATATACAGTAATACACAATTTCTATTAATGAAAGAAATGTGCAGAGACTGTAAAAATATAGAGTGAAAGACTCGCTGGAATGGTGGCAGCTTATCTCTGAGAAGAGATGTGACGGCTATTCGCATTCACAAGAATATGATTACAATGAGGATCTAAAGGCCTCTTTTTTACAATAAGAAGGAATGCCAAAAACCCTAGACATCCAAAATCCTAACCCTAGGAGATGAAGCACCAAAATTCATGTGGGCCCCGTTTGGGTAAGTGAGTACATCAACTTCCCAGGGTCGTAACTTTTGCATACGATCTCTGTTTTAGGCGTGTGATAGCTCGTTGGAAAGGTATCGTTGAGGAGATTAATTTTGGGGGATAAATATTCCTTCAATTATCATTGAGAACCTTTATCTAGAAAAACCTTCATTTGGACCCTCAAAATGGCCTCAGAAGTTAAAACCTGCTAAAAATAGTAAGTTGCCAAAATTGTCAAAATTGCCAGAAAATTGTTTTGATCCATTTGGAAAATGTGGGTGGCCATAAATATCCACATGGATCAAGGAAGGATTAATATCCTTTGCTAATTAAATTTTAAAATAGGGAGTTGGTGCTTCCTAGTGTTGGTTCCCTGAAACAAGGGAGTTGGTTCTTCCTAGGGTTAGATCCCTAAAACTAGGGAGTTGGTGCTTCCTAGGGTTGGTTCCCTAAAGAAAGGAAGTTGGTGCTTCCTAGGTTGGTGCCCTAAAACAAGAGTATTGTTGTATCCTATATTTTTTTCTCTAAATCAATATTTATATAAAAACTATAATCTATAATTTAAGTTTATACTTATTGATGTTATTTACTGAAGTTTCTTGCTAATCAATAAAGTTAATTAATAATTATTTAAAAATTGATAAAAAATATTAATATTGATTCACCCCGCCCTCTTAGTATTAATCTACATTCCAACATTATAGGGTTAGTCATTTCCCATTCATATTAGAGGAATTGGATTGGATCAATAGTATTTGAAGAGATAAGAGTCTTGTTTATAGGATGAGGTTTTGATTTGGGGTAACAAATATGATTGTGGCGTGATTAGGATTTTGTTTTAATTTAACTATGAACATAAAATGGACTTGAGACTAGACTTTATAATTTCTTATGAAATTGATTTTTCTTGATAATTATAACTCTATAATGTAGAGAAATCCTATAGATAACGACATTTATATTTTGTAGAAGGGAAACATAGTAATGCAGGGTTGGTAATTTGATGATATGTATGTGATATCTATTTTCAGTGAATGAAATCTACTTTTTTATTTTGAAGGAGAAAAACAATGTTATTCAAAATGCATTCTTGGTGCAATGAATTATTTTTAATATGGTTATTATTATTTTTTTTGTAAGAAGAGAAACCAAGAAATACAATTTCTATTGAATTGTAGTATACATATATACATTTCCTTGCAATATAAATGAAATTACCCTTTCTTTGAATGTGAATTTAATGATATTTGAATATTAATAGAAAGACATTATAAAACCTAGAAAGGACTAGGGTTTTAACAAATGCATGATTTATGTTTTTTTTCCTTGGAAAAATATGTTCATTCTTAGAGGAAAAAACCTCTTCCTTCAATTCTCTTGCCCAATTTCATCTTTAGGGTACCATTGTTGTAAATATCAAAATCTAGGGTTCTTATCTTTATCGGATCTCAATTATTTCTCTTTATTTTCTTCTATCTATGTAATTCTTTGTGAAATAAAATGTGGTCAAATAAAATATTTAAGAAACCATGCATTAAGCTCTAATTCAATTAAATCATGATCCATGAATACCCCTAGTTAAGCATCCATTGGGAAAATATTCATTTTATGTTAAGAAATTTTAGTACAATAGATTAATAACTACAATTACAAATCATACTGCAAAGTCATACAATAATAAAATTATAAAAATAATAACATAAAGATAAAACAACTAGAAAAAAAGGTTACATGCAATACTAAGTTAGTTGAAATATGTTATTTAGTTAGTAAACAAATCATTATTTTCATTTTCCATTTTCATTCTACATTTCTGAGCACATTGGTGTCTCAGGTTCTCTAGGTGAAAACATTACAAAAAAGCGTTTTCAATGATCCCTTCAACCTGCCTAGAGGCCCCTAGTTGAAAATGCCTAGGCTTTGATATCACTTTGTAACAACCCATCAAGGTTTTACCTAAATTATTTTTTCCCTAAAGACCATATGCTACCCTGAAATCTTGATCCAACATTGAGAATTCAATTATAAAAATCCAACAAGAACACAATAGAAGAAACATGGCATGAATCCATAAATGATATATACAACTACAACATTTGATCAATATAACTAACAATTCACAAATTAAAATCATAAATGTAAAGCACATGCAACTTGTATCTCTTTAGAGTCCAAGTACTAAACTACCAATGCCTCAGATGCCATGAATTGATCTTCAACCAAAGGATGAAATAACACCCAAGGTCAATTTTCCACCCAAGCAATGCGACCACATTCACAAGTGTTTCCCCTAATCATGGATCAATATCAATGAAGTGAGGAACATTAGGGAACACATAAAATTTTAATAATGATAACCAGGTCTCAAAGGAATATCACAATCATACTTCCAACTAATCAACTTAAGTGTTTTGGAGAGGATCCTAGACTTATAACAATGCCAAATGTCATTTTATTATCATGTGTAAGGGTATTACCAACATCTTAATCCCCTAGTGATCACAACTACACTGTTATTCTCTAGCAACATAAAATAATTATTTTAATTTTCAAAATTAAAGGGGAATTTTTTAAAAATAACTCACTTATTTTAATTGTGTCAATAACAATTTTCCACATAACTCACGTATTTGGTAATCACATTTTATTGACTTTTATTATTATCAATCTTTCAAATACTTCACTTATTTGGAAACCGTATTTTATTGTTTTTGGAAGTATATATCATACATTTTGTGTCAATCAACATCTTCTAAAAAAGGTGAAATTTCTATCAAGTAAATGATACTAATGTAACTGGAAAATATCTTACATTATCTATTATTAATAGAAATGGATGTAATCTAATGCATTCCTAAATTATGTGAAAGTACCTTAAATTGGAATAGGGGTTTTCATCTTGTTTTACATATATGGATATGGATAAAGTAGGTTGATACTAAAGTAAGCACATGAATCCACTAAAGGTAGACTTGACAATGTCCTTTATGGAATATTGGTTTACTTGTGCAAGTATTCTTGGCTAAAAATTCTTGATGGTCTTAGAGTATGAATTCAAAATGATTTTTATTGGTTAAGAGTTGGTCTTCCTTGGATGTGAGAAAATAAGTTAACAACACAATACCTAGAGGCATCTTGTAGGCGTCTAAGTCTAACCTCTTACTAAACCACCAATAGATTATCTTAGGTGACCAAGTTTTGTCTTCACATAATGGTGAAACTAGGTATATATCCCTAGCTATTGTAAGATTTATCCATGTTATAAAAAACAACATGTAAAAGAAGAACAATGTTGAAAACCATGTTTGATTGATAAAAGCTCAGTTACAAATATTTTTACTTCTCTAAGAAGAAAAAGTTACCTATTCAAATTGTAAACTATTAAAAGTGATCACACATGAATCAAACCATATTTGGATGATATATTACAAATCAAATTAGAGATGGATTTTGAATCCCATGCATTGAGTTGATGGAAAAGTTGTAAATAGCGTGATAGGTTATTTGCATATTCCTATAAATAAATATATAAAATATATAATCACTGGTTTCATGGAGGATTTTTGTCGTCATGCCATGAAATTGGGTCATAATTGAAAATATCATGGCCCTACTTGGCTCCTCAAAAGAAAATAATTATTTGTAATAATCAATATTGTACTACAAAACTTTAGTATCTAGGACTCTTTTCGATGTGCGATATGAACACTCTAGTGGGAATTTGGACAAATATGCAATGATCTGCAACTTTTTTCCATTGCATTTGTGATATGTTTTATAGTTGAATATGGCTATGGATAATTGGTTTCTTCTCAAATGATATCTTCTAATAAATCTTTTTTGCGTAGGGATTTTGGGGTTTTAGAATTCTCTATAGCATATAAACATTCATAAATGTGTCAATAAGAAATGTGAGCATGTGTTACTAAACTGAACCTGCTGGTCACTTCACCTGAGCATTCATTATAACACAGATGAGTCCATATATTTCTCAAGGGATAAATAAATAATATTAATTATTCATGCATGTCTTGAGATACAATGAGTGTGCATATAAATACACACAGGGGTGATAAGCCATGTCAGTGGAAAACATAATCATTATTACATATTAATATTATATTACATAGTAATCATTCTATGACTATTATTACATGATATTCACCTTATTACTATTATGAAATGATATTTATTTCTTACATTATGATAATAAATGTAATATACCTTAGTTATATTACAAGTCCCCCCACCTTAAAAATGTTGTGTCTTCAAAGCATAGGTAATTATAAAACTATCCACATAAAATGAACAATATTTTTTGCTTGTCATTTATTAGATAAGGTTGAGGACATGAGGTGATATGAAATTCAAAGTCTTGAATAATATTGGTTCACTAGATCAATCCATCCAAACTTAATTATTTTCTCTCTCAATCCTTGATGGTTTATTGTTGCATGATTTTATTTCCTTTGATTCCATGTATTGTTGTTGTAACTTCTCCAATTTGTAGTATTTTTTGGACTCTAATAATGTCCCATTGAATAGTGGTTTTGAGATGCCACGTTCCTTGAATATTGATGATTATTCCACCTTATTCATTGATAATGTTGATATCGATATTCTTTCCTTCCTTGAAAATTTCCTTGGAGCTGTGGGAGTTGATATGGTTTCACATGTGATGGATTTCCTTAATTATACACACCCATTACAATTCTCCTCTTTCTAGAGACATTGACATGCTCTATCATCTTTTCTTTGTCTTTGATTAATCTAGCCTTGGAGATACTACCATTATATTTGACATGCACATTCTCCAATTTGAGTTTAAATTCTTCAAGTATCTTTTGGTGACATTCCTGAATCTTTTCTTCTTTCTCCTTTCATAGATGCAATGTGACCCCATATATTAAATTATTACATCCTACCTTAACTCTAGATTGTATTTCTGATTTCACCTTATCATTATTATTTATGGATAATTCAACCGTCTTGCAAATTTCCTTCTCAATTTTATTGATAGTATCCTCTTCAATTTTTGTGGTAATATCATCAGCCTTATTATTTGATTCAAAATCCTTTAAATGCCTTTTCACCTTATTAACATCATTAATAATTTCTTGGTTATTATTACATAATATTTTTATTTATTCATCTTTTTTTTCAGTTCTTCCTTTGACTCATAATTTTCCAACCTTGCTTTGATATTATTTTCTTGCTTTAAGTTCTTAACCTCATTAATGAATGATTCATTAATGGATTGCATCTTACACAATTTGTCATCTTTTTTCTTAATCTCTTATTTTAATTTGTATAACATCATGTTTTACTGATCATGCTTATATTGACTTATTCTTTGAGGACACTTGCGTGCAAGTGATATGGCTATAGTACATTATGATTACGTTTCAATTATGAGTTATATATGATGTTGATGATGTATTGTAATTCATTTTTACTTTCATATGTATATGTATTGATAGATATTATTGATGATTTCTCCTAAGTGTGCAGGACACATGACAGTCTATGGAAGATGATCGCATCAATGGACTTCCTTGGACTCTAGATTGATTCAGAGAGTGGATTGCATTTTATTCAATTATTTCATTTCACACACATGAGATATATGATTGATTACAATATGATATATATATATATATATATATATATATATATATATATATATATATATATATATATATATATATATATATTATTTATATTTTTTTTGTGTGTGTATACACGCTTGACGATGCTTTCTAATCAGACTCACATAAGGAATAAAGGGGTCATGCACAAAATCCAAAAATCTGAGGGAGGTGTGTGGAAGCATCTATATAATAGCCTACTAGCACTCCCACTGTAATATCCCCAAAAATAATTAATTATTAAAGTTTGTATGCATTTAGGAATTTATTTCTATTTTTGGCAAATTCGAATTTAAAAAATTATTTCCATTTGTGGCAATTCCGAATTTGGAATTTGATTTAATGGTAATTAATTATTGTGACTATTGGGATAAGATTTGATTTTCCCAACTAACTCCTTGAATCTGATACTTGTAAAAGAAAAATATTTTTTATATTAATTGTTGAAGGACAAATGGAACAACCAGGTTGAAATCAACTGACCATGACTCCATGAGTGGGGAATAGGCTTGAACTACCTCAGGGATGAATTTTACAAGTGGAAAATGAGGAATTTGTCCATTGACAGTCCCTGGAAATCAGGGATTTGTACAACTATGAAAACTAGGAAAGGGGGAAAAAGACCTAGGCACTAAATTCTTTGGCATATACAACATATGGGAGGAGACAAGATTCTTCTTTGTATGATGGGGAAAGGTTATCACTTGCTTCTATGAGCATTGTTCTGGGTGTGAGGCAAGGGGAATTATTTGATTGGAAAGAGAACTATAGCGAAGGAGGAGCATTGGAGTTCGCCCTTATGGATTCATGGTCAGGATAGGGGGTGAATGGAGAAAGTAATTTGGCTATTATGTTCTATGGTTGGGTGGAACTTCGCTGTTCCATTTGTTGTACCAACACTTTTTCAGATATGTACCTCTACTTATTTCCTTGTGAATTGTTTTATTGATTAATATCTGGTAGAATGAAATGAATTGTAGAATAAGCCCTTTACAGTTGATTTTCTTTATTGAGTAAAGTTAAGAAATCCATTGTGTGTGTTAGATGTTAATGAAAGTGAGTTATGTAAATATACATGTGCATAGGTTATGCATCCAAGATAAATAAAACATAAGTATTGTTCTGTTAATCATAACATGTACCATATAGGTAGATACATGCATATATATATATATATATATATATATATATATATTTCCTTAGGGAATATTAAATGGTACAAATGTCAAACGAAAATATGGAAGGAATAAAAGAATAGAAATATATATATATGTTGTTGCTTCTACAGATTTTCAGAGCTACATAAACATCTAATACTCATACACATAAGGGTTTTTCGACGCTTGTCCCCATGAGATTTCAAGTAAACTTCCATTGATAAGAGTATACCAAAGGCATAAAAAAATAGCAATTCGTTTATACCATAGTAAAACCATAAACAAAGTTTCAATGTTATATAATACATACTACAGAGACTGCTCAATATGTAATAGTGTTCGTTTGCGATGTAGAAAAATATGTGCATTCATTTATAATAAGATAATAAACGATCTGTATAGCTAGATGATTTTGATCCAAATCTTTATGAACAGAGTACCCTAGGTAAGGACCCAATACCACTTGAAAACCAAATATGACCCTTCAAAATAAAAACTCTAGAATCAAAACTTGAATACCATTTTTTAGCAAGGCGATGTCTTGGATATGATGACTATGAGTGTTTAAGTCTTGCAAGGAAAATGAGGATTAGTAAAGAGTGATAAGACAGAAGTCAACAAAATTAAATATAGAAGATAAAGTAATGTTCAGGAAGAATCCACAAAATTAAAATAGTGAAGGTTCCACACATGAATAACACTTAGCTTGAGGTTGGCGCAGGTGTTTTTTCCGTTGGTGTTGCTGAAGAGAACTATCCATTGTCCTAAGGGGAGGAGTGGACCTTGAAATGAATGATGGGTACCCTCGCAATGGAAACAGGGGTCCCATCAATAGTATTGTAAATGAACAAAATTAAATAAATTTCTCAGAATGAATCAAATAGATAGAACATTATTAAACAAGTAATATATATTGCATAACCAGAACTATAAAGAGCGCACAATATAAATCATGCTCTACAAAGTTTCCCAATTCAGATCACAGATAGGGTTGCGAGATATTGTTCTCATAATTATCTAAACCTACAACTTGATGATAAATAAAATGAAATTAAGAACAGAGTTATGGATACTTAAATTTATTTTCCTTTTACACGAACAAAGTGAAATTTGACAAGTTAACCACAAAATTCCAGAACAAAGAATAAGGGTAAATTCGTTAAATTTGTTTAAATTCTGGAATAATTATACACAGTGGGAGTCTTAGTATTGTAATAATGATTGTAAAAGTATGAGTAAGGTAAATAGATTTGTTTACTAAACTTTACACAACAGTAAAGAAATTCTTACCGCGACCATAAGAATTTGGTTTATGACTTTACAACTTTTAATTCGAGAATAAAAAAATTTCACAGTAAGTCAGATGCGTAACCTTTTCAAGAGCCTAAAGTTTGAAGCCTCATCACTTAATAAAAATGGAGTATTAAAAACACAATTGATACCTATAGAGAATACCATAACTGAACATAGGAATGACTGTAGAGAAAGATTTAACCAAGGCGTTCTCAGGTGGGAGGCATATCGTGAAAACCTAATTAAAAAACACAACTGTAAGAAACAAAGACCGAGGTCCTGGGCTTGATGACAAAACCCTCATGAATTGTAAAAATAATTATGACACAATACACATAAATCATTAGTTTAAAGTTAGCCACACAGGACGTCTTATGCGGAATTTTAGGGTCACTATAACAGGGTTTTAACCATGGGAGTTTTGGTGTTAGGTATGCCGTGAGTGACTCTAAACAAAATACAAGACGAAATATTAAAGAGATGAATGAGGATAATTTCTTGTTGAAAAAACCCTAACAAATGTTACAGAACTATCCCTGAATCAAGAAACTGAACCGTCTGTGAAAAATGTGAAAAATGGCTCACAAGTTAATGAAATCCATGAGTAAAAGATGTTTATCCTCACGAAAAGATAAATCCATAAACCTCCACAAGTTAGAAAATACATATCGTATCTAGAGAATGGATGGAAAATACTTCAGAGAGTTAAGATTAGCGAAAGGAAGGTCCTCAACAAGCAACCGTAAAGAAGCTAGCTATAGAGACAAACTTAAAATATGACTGACCCTTCCATATATTCTACAGTTAACTTAAGTGATAGAGTTTTGAGAACTTACCCACCAGAGGAGGAAACTAGACAAGAGTGTAATGTTTTCTTACCTTACATAGAGTAGGAACCCCCTTGTTGTCGGTGGTTACATGCAGAGAAGTGTTGCAGAGGTTAACGCAGGACTATTTTATGAAAATGCATTAGAGCCAAAGGAGAAATGGAACATTAGTTGACCAAGTGACTCTTGTATCATAGATTAATGGCAAATGGATTCTGTGGCTACTCAAGCCATGTAAATATGTGCACATGGTATATCCACATTGGTCATGATAACCTAGAGCCAGTACCGTGTAGAAACCTCATAAATCTCAACCAAAGAATTCAATGTTATTTACGGACATGTATTAACTGTGCATTGAACCGAGACCACTAACACTATTAGTGATAATCCTTGTCATTAAATCGGAAGGATTTCACACTAGGAAGTAAGTATTAGAGGTATGACTTGTCATGGCATATGTGATTCAAAACTATAGCGTGAAACATCATTATTCAATCAGCCTATGATTTTACAACTGGTGTATTTTAAATTCTGCTAACTACTATGTCAAAAGACTTAACAAAAAACTGGCAACAGTTGGAGCGCATTTACAACTAAGGTATAGTTGTTACAAGGAGACCCGTACTGACATTTGAGATTAAGGTTAAACACTTCAGGTAAGAGATATGATAATTCATTCGTATAAACTAAAAAAAAATACATTGCCTTGTATGACTTTGGATGTAGGAACTTATGGTAATGGTTGTTTATATCTAACATCATCGATTAAATAATTCTTGATACATGGAATTATAAAGTTATAATAAATAAAAGGGGACTTGAATGTATGGGATTGTTGTAATAAATTTTGAATTACTCCATTTATATATGAGGTGGAGAGTACTAAGGCTTGTTTAGAAGTGGAACCTTAGAGAAATACTTTTGTGGACCCCTTGATAAAGGTAGAAACCATGTGGGCTAGAGTTACTTTAGACTGCATGACTTAACCAGATCATAGCTCATGAATATTCTAAACCTTAACCTATTTTGACAAGTATTATCACATGTACTAAATGATTGTAATAGGCACAAATTAATGGAAAGGATTACCACCTTGTCTTAGTCGCTTGTAAAGACGTTTAAGATTACACCATATTCTGATAGTGGCTATTATAGTTGTAAACCAATCAAGTATAACAGAGTAAAGAATCTTTAATGCACCTAGCAAATTTGTTTTTGTTGGTAAATTTGGTGTGCATTACATATGGTATCAGAGAAAAGGTTACAACACTTGGACCTTAAACAGGGCCAAAAATGTTTTTTTAGCACATGCTTTTCTGTTTACTGAAAAGCTAATAAAAACACTTACTGTTACAAAAAGAAAATTTTTATTTCTGTTGTGATAATGGAAGCACATAATGAACAGGAGATCAGACTTGAGGAGAAGCACGAGCAATGACCTCTTAAAGAACCTAGGTAGAACAGTGAACGAAGTTCAGCTACACAGGTTCTAGAAACAATGAGGAACCTTATCGTGGAACTGCAAGTTTTCAAGGAAGATAATGAGAGACTGAAAAAGGCACACAAAGACCAGCGGGAAATAAATTAAGTATTGTTTTGTAGCATAGTAAAAAAAAAGAGCCCAAAAGAAAATGACAAGGAAGAAGAGGTCAGAAAAAGAGCCTCCGAAAATTTTGGTCCTGAAGAAGAAAACGAGAAAAATTCTTCCAAAGGCACACCATCAACAGAAAGTAAAACAACCACTGGAAGGAAGAGGAACAATTGGACCACCTAGAGATGGAATTTAAGAAAATCAAACCGTCCACCTTTGACGAAGAATCCAGGACAGGGGAGGAGGCTGAAGCATGGTTACTAGACATAAAAAAGTGTTTTCAGATCTACAATTATTCCAGCAACATGAAGGTTAGAATGGTTATTTATAACCTGAAAGGAAAGGCGAGTATATGGTTGCAGGACCTGAAGTTGGCCAAGGGATTAAAATAAAAATAGATGGAATGGTCGGATTTCAAGAAATACTTTGTAATGTCACCCACCTCTTAGAGAGGTGAGGAGGAGACTCAGTGGCCTGGGCACCCCCACTAGGTCATAGTCTCACACTGAAGGGGCGAAAGTCAAGAAGTTAAAAGTTATATTTTTAAGTTGAATTAAGAAAGGGAAAGGATAAAGGAGTAATAGATAACTCAACA
>JZKD02S1910643.1:245671-258713 GCA_000966675.3 Picea glauca
TGCTCATAATAAAAAGGTCATATCTTTGCTTTTGCTTCTACATCTTGAATATATTGTGATCTCCATGTGTTGATGAATCTTGTATGCACTTAAAAACTCAATAAATTAGTAGTAGCTAGTGATTCCAAGAAATAATTTGGCTTGGGATCATTACATACTTTAAGAAACAATATTTATCAGAAAGTTATTATGAGATAAAGACCAAAGAATTTTATGAGCTAAGACTCGGTTAAATAACTATGGATTACCTGATAAACAAATTCCTAGAATTATTAAGGTTTGTGCCTTATATCAAGGAAGAGAAAGTAAAAATCCAACGGTTCCTAAGATGCTTACCACAGTCCTATAAGGACATAATTGAATTCAACAACCACAAAACCTTGAGTGAATCTTTTAGAAAGGCTCGAATGTGTTATGACCAATAAAAACTATAGTCTAAACTTCCCAAGGCTTGGAAAGATAAGAAACAGGACAACATGAACCAGAAGAAGAAGCGCTATCAACCAACCCCTTTCTGGAATGCAACAAAGAATTTCCCAAGGAAATATTTTCACTCCAATAACCAGAACCCTCAAGGGGGAGGTAGACCAGCCAATCTGGGAACCAAGAAGTTTGAGGATAGCCCCAGGGAATCATTAAAATAATGGGAGTGTGGAGAACCTCACTTAAGGAGGAACTGTCCACATTTAACTTCTGCAGCTAGGAACACAGTTCATAACCTGGAAGAGGCTACTACAATGGGAGATGTGGGCAGGAGTGTGCATAGGATCAATTTAGTTGTGTATGGCCGACAAGATGATCACCAATCCACTACAGTGGAAGTTGAAGGTAAAGTTAACAATAATCGTATTTTTTTTTTAATTGATCCAGGAGCTACTTTGAGTTATTTTGATCTTGGGGTAGTGGATTCAAACAAGATTAATAAAGTAAAGCATACAAAATCTTGGGTAGTATAGCTAGCAAAAGGGGAAAAAAAAGTAACAGATTTCATTTATGATTGTGAATTTAGTTTAGATGGCCAAAACACAAAGTTAAATCTGAATATTCTACCATTAGGGTGTTACGATATAATTATTGGAATGGACTAGTTAGAGAAGCATAAAACAATTTTCGATTGTTATGAAAAATCACTTACTTACAGAGATGAAAAAAACACTATTAGGACAATACAAGGAATGCAAAAAAACTAGTCTCAGTTACGCAGATTTCGACAATGTAGTCTAAGAAGTCCATGAGTAAAGGTTGTCAGATTTATGCTATACAAGTGACAAATCTGTTGGAAAAAGAAAATAAACCTAGCCTAGAAGATTTTATTGTCTTACATGAATTTAAAGATTTGTTTGTAGACAAAATACCTGAACTACCCCCAAGAAGAGAGATAGAATTCTATATTGATCTGCTTCCTAGATCAACCCCTATATCCAAGGCACTCTACAGAATGAGTTTACCTGAATTAATAAAGTTAAAAATTCAACTACAAGTATTGTTGGACAAGGAATACATCAGACGAAGTGTATCACCGTGGGGAGAACCAGTCCTTTTTGTTAAAAAGAAAGACTAAACTCTAAGATTATGCATTGATTATATACAGTTAAACAAAATGACTATTAAGAACAAATATCCCCTACCCAAAATCAACGATTTGTTTGACCAAGTGGGAGGGGAAAATATTTTTTCTAAATTGGATTTAAGATCTGGTTATCACCAGGTCAGAATAAAGGATGAAGACATGAGTAAAACAACATTCAAAAAAAGATATGGAAATTATGAATTTGTGGTTATACCATTTGGTCTCACTAATGCACCATCAACGTTTATGTGTTTAATGAATAGCATATTTAGTCAGTACCTGGATATGTTTTTTTTAGTATTTATTGATGAAATTCTAGTGTATTCTAAAACAGAAGAAGAACATGAAGAACATCTAAGGATAGTATTGCAGAAATTAATAAAACACAAGTTGTATGCAAAATCTGAAAAATGTGACTTTAACCAAAAGAAAATACAGTACCTAGGACATGGAATATCTGAAGAGGGTATTGCAGTCAACCCAAAGAAGATAAGAGCCATCATGGAATGGCCTATCTCTAAGTATGTAGTGGATATTAGGTCATTCATGGGAATCATTGGGTACTGTCACTGATTTATAGAAGGATTCTCTAAGATTTCATACCCTATAACATCCCTACAGAAAAAGGGAACCAAGTTTATTTGGTTGCAGAAATCTCATGACAGTTTTAATAAGTTAAAATAACTTTTAACAACCGCACCCATTTTAAGGGTAGTAGACCCAGATAAATACTTCATAGTCTGTGTGGATGTGAGAAAAGAAGGTGTCATAGGTGTCCTAACTCAAGAAGGACACGTTATTTGTTACGAGTCATAAAAACTAAAAGAACACAAAAGAAACTGCGTCACTCACGACTTGGAATTAGCAGTTGTAATCCATGCGTTAAAAATGTGGTGACACTATATAATGGGCATAAAATTTATGTTGCTAATTGATAACAGTGGTGTCAAATTATTGTTTAGTCAACTAAATCTTAACGCAAGGCAAGCAAGATGGCTGGCCTTCTTGAGTGAATTCGATTTCGAGGTAAGACACATCAAGGGTAAGGAAAACAAAGTGGTAGATGCCTTAAGTAGAAGAATTTATGGGATGTTTGAGATAAACATTAGCAGGGAAAAAAGCGGCATTGAGGAAAGGATAAAGGCTTCAAGTAATAATGATGAAAAATACATCAAAACAATGGCAGATTTACAAAATAATGCAGGAAATTTAGATAGAAAAGATTTGATTTTGGACAGAAATGGATTACCAAGATTCAAAAACAAGTTGTACATACCAGATTCTGCTAAATTAAATCTAACAATTTTGGGTGAAGTACACAAGAATCCATATTCTGGTCATCTGGGATACCAGAAAATGATAACAGCATTAAGGAAGTTGTTTTATTGGCCTAATATGAAAGGCGAGACAACAAAATACTTATCTAAGTGCCTATATTGTCAACAGGTGAAGGATGAACACCAACACCCAACCGACCTGTTACAACCTCTACTTGTACCAGAATGGAAGTGGGAGACTATATCACTGGATTTTATCATAGGTTTGCCTAAAACTCAAAAATAGAACGCTTCAATTATGGTAGTAATTTATAAGCTTAGAAAGTCTGCACATTTTATTCTTGTGAAATCTACTTATAAAGCTATTAACATTGCTGAAATATTTATGAAGGAATTTTTTAGACTCTATGGTATTCCTAAAATGGTGATTTCAGATAGAGATGTCAAATTTACATCTACATTTTGGAAATAATTGTTTGCAGGGTTGAATACTAACTTGAATTTCAGCACCAGCTACCATCCACAAACGAATGGGCATACTGAATGAACGAACCAAATTGTGGAAGATATGCTACGAATGTACGTAAGGACTAAACCAACTAAGTGGGAGGCATACCTGCACTTGGTGGAATTTGTGTACAATAATGGTTATCAAACATTGACTAATATGATCCCATTCAAAGTACTATATGACAGAAAGTGTACAACTCTGATCAGCTGGGATAACCCAGTTGACAAACTCATGGTGGGACCAAAAATGCTCCAGGAAATGGAGAATATGGTAAGAAAAGTACAACATAATTTAAAGGAGGCACAAGATAGGCATAAAAGTTATGTAGATCTGAAATGAAGACACCAATAATTTCAAGTTGGAGTTCATGTGTATTTAAAAGTCAAAGAAAGAAGAAGTTCATTAAAGATAGGAAGTTGTTTAAAGATAGCGCCCATTTTTTGTGGCCCCTTCAAGATCTTAGCTCGAATTGGACCTATGGCATATCAACTTGCACTTCCCACAAATTTGAAAGTTCATAATGTATTTCATGTTTCTTTGTTAAAAAAATATGTTCATGATCCTACTCACATGATCAATTGGAACATGGTGCAGGTGGAACTAGAAGGCGAGTTGAAAGAGAAACCTCTACGCATTTTGGAAAGGAGAGAAACAGTACTACAGAATAGAGTCATCGCCCAAGTAAAAGTGCAATGGAAGCAATTTAGTATTGAGGAGGCCACTTGGGAATTGGAGGAATATTTGTAGAAATATTATGCAACCCTATTCTGAGAAGGGAGCAAACACTGAAGACAATGTTGTACTGAAGGGGGAGAGGATGTAATATTCCCAAAAATAATTAAGTATTAAAGTCTGTATGCACTTAGGAATTTATTTATGTATTTGGCAAATTCGAATTTGGAAAATTATTTCCATTTATGGCAATTCCAAATTTGGAATTTGATTTAATGGTAATTAATTATTGTGGTTGTTGGGAAAATATTTGATTTACCCAACCAACTCTTTGACTATGACACTTTTAAGAGACAAATATTTTTTATATTAACTATTGAAGGACAAATGGAACAACCACATTGAAATCAGTTGACCATGACTCCATGAGTGGGGAACATGCTTGAACCACCTCAGGGATGAATTTTACAAGTGGAAAATGAGGAATTTGGCCATTGGCATCCCCTAAAAATCAGGGATTTGTAAAGATGGGAAAATTCCCAAAGGGGGAACAAGACCTAGGCACTAGATGCTTTGGCATATACAACATATGGGAGGAGGTAGGACATTGCTTAGTATGTTGAGGAAAGGATATCACTTGTTGTTATCATCACTGTTCTGGGTGTGAGGCAAGGGGAATTATATGATCGGAAAGAGGACTATAGTGAAGGAGGAGCACTGGATTTCTCCCTTATGGATTCATGATCAGGCTATGGGGTGAACAGAGAAAGTAGTTTGGCTATTATGTTCTATGGTCGGGTGGAACTTGGTTGTTCCATTTTTTATCCCAACACTTTGTCTAGATATGTACATCTACTTATTTCCTTGTGAATTGTTTTATTGATTAATAGATGGTAGAATGAAATGAATTGTAGAATAATCCCTTTACAGTTGATTTTATTTATTGAGTAAAGTAAAGAAAGACATTGTGTTTGTTAGTTGTTAATGAAATTGTGTTACGTAAATATACATGTGCATAGGTGATGCAGAAGCATCTCTCCACGCAGTCAGCCAGCCAGCAACCACGTCAGCACGCACACATTCAAAGGATGAAGAGAGGCGCAATCCTCATTCAAATTTGAAATGAATGTAATTAAATGTCTTAAGCTGGTGAGCCATGGAAGCCGTGCCTTTGTGCAGGCGTTAGGAAGATCGACCTTTATTGTAGATCGGCTGAGATCTAGATCCAGATGCTGGACTAGACAACCATAGAATGTAATTTATTAGAGTAGGTGAACCTGGAGGGAAGCGCTCGATGAGCCCCTCAGGTAAAAGAGATTTTGAGATCTCATTCTGAGTTAGTATGGTTGTAGTAGGAGAGAAGAGCCATAGAGAGCTCAGGAACACCATTTGTAAAATACAGGCATTTTGCATTTTAATATAATCAAAAGCAGTTTTTCCTGCACATGTTCTATGTTGAATGGATGTCTTTGTGTGTTCCATATATATGTTGTAGATGTATGATTGATGTATTCTGTAGGAGTGTGTTTTGATTTCAGGGAGGAAGGTCTTTGAGGCTTCACACCAGGAGGGTGTGACAGAACACTGAGATTCTGAGAGTCGTGCACAGAGGTTGCACTTCTGAACTTTGAGGAGTCAGATAGAGATGTGCTGAGGCATAGGACTGAAATCATAAACTCAGGAAGAAGACCTTTGAGGTTTCTAAACGCCTCAGGAGGTAAAGTTGTGTGGTTGAAACACAGTGGCAGACAGAACTTTCCTATAAGTTTTGTAGGGCTCTTCCAAGTGGGCATTGAGCGTAAGCACGAGGTGCTGAAGGAGAACTCTATTGAGAGTTTGAAGATAGAAGTCAGAAGCTATGAGGAGTTCTGAGAAGCTCTGCCAAGAGGGAATTGAGCCTATGCAAGGAGTGTACAGAAGAAGGACTCGGTTGTGAGTTCAGGAGAAGACCAAAATCACTGAGTATTCTGAGAAGTTATACCAGGAGGCATCGAGCAAGTGCAAAGGGTGCATAGAAGGAACCCAAAACTATTGAACAATTTGTGGAAGAGATACACCACTAGGAGGGCGTCGAGAAAGTGTGTAGGCAGGCATAGGAAAACAAGGAACTCTTTGAGTTCTGTCATCTGAAGGAAGTATCCATTGAGGGAACTTTCACTGGGTTACTGAATACCCAAAAGCACTCAAGAAGAGGCTTGAGCAGAAGGATAGCCAGGAGGGCATCCATTTCATTTCTCCATCTGTGGAGAAGAAGGATGAAATCCCTCAAGGGTTCTGAGCATTTGAAGAAGCTCAGGAGAGACAACATAGTATATGCGCGATGACTCTACAGGAGGTAGGGGTCAAATATCCAAAGGTTTTAGGAGAAGCTCAGGAAGGACACCATTTTCATATGCGCAGGCAGTGCTCACAGTCGAGGAGTTTGCAGGGAAAAGGAGAAAAGGCAGAGGCCTTGGGAAATCTAAATTCCCCTAAGTCTGGAAAGAAATCATGCAAGCTCAGAAGAGAGCAATAGAAGCCGTCAGATCGTGGGAAGAAGATATCTGGAACATTGAATAGTTCACATCTAGGAGGAGCGCCAGAAGAAGTGCACAGCAGAGAAGGACCGACAGTCGTTGAATCTCGTGAAGGAAATCCCGACAGTCATCAAATCGGGAGGAGTTACGCGGAGGTTAAGCCTTAGGAGGAGCACACGAGGAGAACAGGTCTGAGTCGTCAGATCTGAGACAGATACCCAACAGCCGTCGGATCTGTGGAAGCTTCAAGAAGTTTGGTCATCGACATATTGGCCATCGGGAAATCAGAGTTCTCGAGGTTGTGTGAGTTGAAGTAGCGCAAGTCGTGAAATCCCGACAGGATCTAGACTATCAGTTGGAATAGGGACACGTGGCAGAGATCTAGCGCCATCGGCGTTTAGGCACATCAGGAAATCGACATTCCCGTGGAGAAAGACGTTGGGGACATACAGGTTGAAAACCCCAAAAGAATCTGAGTCGTCCATCATCAGAGGACAGGTGTCAAAGATCCGAGAGGAATCAGAAAATCAGGAAATCGGAGTTCCCAGAGTCAAGGGGAACAGGACATCAGAAGTCCTAAAATCTCGACGAGATCGGGACCGTCCATTTGGAGAGGACACATGGTAGCGATTGAGAGCCACCGGAGAAAACTCGATAGGGAATCTTCATCGACAAATCGAGAATTGGTATATCGGGGATCCCGTTGACGAGAGTTTTGTGCATTGGAAAATCGCGATACGCGATTTCCCGATAAGGCCTTGGAGCGTGGGAGCCAGCTGTCATCACGACAAAGGAGGAGAACAGGTGGCATATTTCCGAGATAGGTGAAAGGACAATTGACAGGTCAACGACCGGGACCCATCGGAGGATCAAGGATCGGAGATTCGGGAGTTCTGAGTACCTGTGTAGCTCGACACTGAAAACCCTGAAATCTCGATGGAGAGTTATTGCTGAGGTTATATAGGAGGCGGTCGCATGAACTATGGTATAGCCGAGTAGGGATAGAGATGAGAAGGAAGGGTGCATTGGGGATCGGAGGATCGGAGGTTGTGATTACATGTGCATCGCAACATCACAAACCCCAAAAACCTGATAAGAGGATTGATCGCGGTCACGGGTAATAGCCGTATGGACCAGGAGCTGAGCCAAAAGGGCTAACGCGTAGGGAGTGCATCAGGATTCGACAAATCGTGAGTCTCGTGGACTTGTGTACTTCACCATAGAAAGTGTTGAAACTCTGATAGGAGTAGCCTCGAAAGGAGGTAAGGCCACGGTCACAGAGGAAGTGTTCATATGGTTAGGGCTTAGCTTGGAGGACTAAAGCACATCGGAGAATCGGAAATCGTGAGTTGGAGAGTGTTGTGTTCTCGACAGCAAAAAGTCTGAAACCCCAAACCTGATAGAGAGTCGGGGATAACCTCAGTTAAGTGCCAGAGATTGTGGAAGGTAAAAAAGGACCTGTGGATCGGGTATTAGAAGAGGATTCCAACAGGGGATCTAAAAGAGCCGCTTCGGCTCATGAATGAGGAAAATTGAACGATCCTGTGAGCAGGAAGTCAGCTTAAGAAACCTTGCGGGTTGATAGGTTGGTCTTATTTGCATCAAGTGGTATCAGAGAGGGAAATTCACTTGTATACTGCAGGTGAAGCGAGAAGGAAGAAGAAAGACAGAGTTGTTGAGGACTCTGTAAGGACTTGCTTGCAGGTAGGCAATAGCCCATAGACAATCAGCAGGACTATAAGATGAAGCTGGAAACACTCAAGATGCAGAGTGACAATAGTCGATCTGCTAGGGAGACAAATAGATACAACAAAATGGCTACTGAAGTCCATAGAAATAAGAGAAAAGAAGAAAGTCTTATTGAATGGGATGAAGAAGAGACTAGAGAACTCTATGAACTAAAAGAAGACATAGAGAAGCTCGAACTGCGGATGCGGTAGGATAGGAGGATGAGACGAATGCAAAGTTTGCCCATGAAGAAGGAAAAACAAAAATGGCTAGTCAAGCAGCTGATGGTCATGAAACAGTGTAGACTATTGAAGAGATGGTTGAGGTATGCTGAAAGCCTCAAGGCCACAGAGGAAGAGATGATTGATCACTGTTGGCCAGAGACTGGAAAGGGTCTCGATGATTGGGATGATGATGAAGAATTTGAATTGGGATCGTCTGAGGATCTCATAGACTGCCAGGAGAGAAGTGGAAGGTTTCCAAATGGCCAGATGGGCAAAGCAACAGAAATGAGATCGGTTGATGATCTCAAGGACTGCCAGGATGGCAGAGAAGTAGAAATTACAGTTTGCCAGGAGGGCAATGAGATGAGATCGGTGGAAGATCTCATGGACTATCAGGAGGATAGTGAGGGAATTTCGCATTGCCAGCTGGGCAATGAAAAGAGATCAGATGAGGATCTCGAAGACCGCGAGGAGGGCAGCGGAAGCGTATTGAACTTCCAGGTGGGCAGAGATGAAAATGCGAGACCATATGAGGGTCTCATGGACTCAGAGAAGAGTTCAATTTAGCAAGGAGTGTTGATGAAGATGGGATTGGTTGATCTCATGGTCTGCCAGGAGGGCAACAGGGACATCCCATATTGCTAGGTGGGCAGGGATGAGCAGATGAATCTGGATCAGCTAGGGGAGCTAACAGAGAAGATGAGATTGTCTGAGGGTCTCATAAATTCAGGGATGAATTAAAATCAGCAGGTGCAGCTGACAGAGGTGAAAGGTCAGGATGATATTCTGATGATTGGGGGAATCGAGTTATTCCTACCATGTGCCCAGGAGGAGGCAGAAAGTTGTGTTGCAGGTGAAGTAATAGTAGAAGAACAGTCACAGCTAGAGATGACTGTCGAAGAAGAGGAATTGGAGTAGACTTTGGGAGCTACCCAAGAAGCTCAACAACCTGATCATTCGGTGGAATGGCTCAAAGATTTCAGCCAGCAAGATGAGAGAGCTCCAGCATTGAAGCTGACAGCAGAAGCAGAAGCAGAAGCGGAAGAAGAAGATGAGCATCCTGAGGGATGGCTCATTAGTTTCAACCAGGGAGATGAAAAGGAAGAAGCTGTAGCACTGAAGCTAGAAATGGAGGAAGCCAAGGAACATGCAGACAGATTTATCACTCCATGGGAGATGGAGCTGAAAATGTTGGAGGATTGGTTGAACAATCTAGGGAAAGCAAGAGAACTGACAGAATTTGAACTGTCAGAGAGGATGACTGAGCAGCAGGTTAGTTAGGAAGAGACTGCAGAACTGAATTCTGTAGCATAATGGCAACTTGAGGCCACAGATGAGGATGGAGATAAAGATGAAGATGAAGAAGATAGCATGGGAGATCATAGCAATCTTCCCATGTGCGAAAAATTTTTGCAGCTGAGGAGACTGCAACAACAGAGCCAACCACTGGAGCAGCTGGATGAGGTGATAGAGGACATCAAAAGGCTGATGTTGAGATCAACAGAAACTGCCAGTGAGGAGAAGATGGGAATAAGGAAAGAAGCAGCAGCAGCAACAGTGCAGCAGAAGCAACAACAACAACAGAATGGAGCAGATGGGAAGCTCCAAAGACTTATTTGGGATCCAGGAGGATTTCCAACAGCTACAGGGGATCATGATTTTTTTAGCTGTGGAGTATGATGCAGGAGAATCTCTCCACGCAGTCAGCCAACCAACAACCACGTCAGTGCGCACACATTCAAAGGATGAAGAGAGGCACAGTCCTCATTCAAATTTGAAATGAATGTAATTAAATGTCTTAGGATGGTGAGCCATGGAATCCGTGCCTTTGTGGAGGCGTTAGATAGATCAACCTTTATTGTAGATCGACTGAGATCTAGACCCAGATGTTGGACTAGACAACCATTGAATGTAATTTATTAGAGTAGGTGAACCTGGAGGGAAGCGCTCGATGAGCGCCTCAGGTAAAAGATATTTTGAGATCTCATTCTGAGTTAGTATGGTTGTAGTAGGAGAGAAGAGCCAGATAGAGCTCAGGAACACCATTTGTAAAATACAGGCATTTGCCATTTTAATATAATCAGAAGGAGTTTTTCCTACACATGTTCTGTGTTGAATGGATGTCTATGTGTGTTTTATATATGTTGTATATGTATGATTGATGTATTATACAGGAGTGTGTTTTGATTTTAGGGAGGAAGGTCTTTGAGGCTTCACACCAGGAGGGTGTGACAGAATGCTTAGGTTCTAAGAGCCATGCACAAAGGTTGCACTTCTAAACTCTGAGGAGTCAGACAGAGATGTTCCGAGGCATAGGACTGAAATCATAAACTCATGAAGAAGACCTTTGAGGTTTCTAAATTCCTCAGGAGGTAAATCTGTGTGGCTGAAACACAATGGCAGACATAACTTTTCTATAAGTTCTGTAGGGCTCTGCCAAGTGGGCATTGAGCGTAAGAACGAGGTGTTGAAGGAGAACTCTGTTGAGAGTTTGAAGATAGAAGTCAGAATCTATAAGGAGTTCTGAGAAGCTCTGCCAAGAGGGCATTGAGCCTGTACAAGGAGTGCACAAAAGAAGCACTCGGTTGTGAGTTCAAGAGAAGACCAGAATCACTGAGGATTCTGAGAAGTTCTGCCAGGAGGCATCGAGCAAGTGCAAAGGGTGAACAAAAAGAGCCCAGAACTACTGACCATTCTGTGGAAGAGATACTTCACCAGGAGGGCGTCGAGAAAGTGTGTAGGAAGGCACAGGAAAATAGAGAACTCTTTGAGTTCTGTCATCTGAAGGAAGTATCCACTGAGGGAAATTTCACTGGGTTACTGAATACCCAGAAGAACTCAAGAAGATTCTTGAGTAGAAGGATAGCCATGAGGGCATCCATTTCATTTCTCCATCTGTGGAGAAGAAGGATGAAATACCTCAAGGGGTCTGATCGTTCAAGGAAGCTCAAGAGAAACATCATAGTATATGCGCGATGACTCTATAGGAGGTAGAGGTAAAATCTCCAAAGGTTTGAGGAGAATCTCAGGAAGGAAAGCATTTTCATACGCGCAGGCGGAGCTCACAGTCGAGGAGTTCGCAGGGAAAAGGAGACAAGGTAGAGGCCTTGGGAAATCTAAATTCCCCTAAGTCTGGGAAGAAATCGTGCAAGCTCAGAAGAGAGCAACAACAACTGTCATATCATGGGAAGAAAATATCTGGAACGTTGAATAGTTCACGTCCAGGAGGAGCTCTAGAAGAAGCGCACAACAAAGAAGGACCGACAGCCGTCGGATCTCGTGAAGGAAATCTCGACAGTCGTCAGATCGGGAGGAGTTACACGGAGGTTAAGCCTTAGGAGGAGCGCACGAGGAGAATAGGTTTGAGTCATCAGATCTGAGACAGATACCCGACAACCGTCGAATCTATGGAAGCTGCACGAAGTTTGGTCATCGGGATATCGTCCATCGAGAAATCGGAGTTCTCGAGGTCATGTGAGTTGGAGTAGCACAAGTCGCGAAGTCCCAACAGGATCTAGACCGTGAGTTGGCAGAGGGACACGTGGCGGAGATCCAGCGCCATCGACGTTTAGGTGCATCCAGAAATCGACATTCCCATGGACAAAGACGTCGTGGACATACAAGTTGAAAACCACGAAAGAATCTAAGCCATCCATCATCGGAGGACAGGTGTCAAAGATCTGAGAGGAATCGAAAAATTGGGAAATCGGAGTTCCCAAAGTCGAGGGGAATAGGACATCAGAAGTCCCGAAATCTCGATGAGATTAGAACTGTCCATTTGGAGAGGACACGTTGCAGCGACTGAGAGCCACCAGAGAAAACTCGACAGGGAGGCTTCATCGACAAATCGGGAATCGGGATATCGGGGATCCCGTTGATGAGAGTTTTGTGCATTGGAAAATCACGATACGTGATTTCCCGATAAGGCCTTGGAGCGTGGGAGCCAGTTGTCATCATGACAAAGGAGGAGAGCAGGAGGAAGATTTTTGAGATAGGTGAAAGGACCGTTGATAGGTCAATGACCGGGACCCATCGGAGGATCGGGGATCGTAGATTCGGGAGTTTCAAGTACCTGTGTTGCTCAACACCGAAAACCCCAAAATCTCGATGGAGAGTTATTGTTGAGGTCATATAGGAGGCGGTCGCATGAACTATGGTATAGCCGGTGTTAACTACCAAAAATGCACCAACATTTTTGAAGGAAATATGCCTAATCTTGAAGGGAAATTTTCACTAGCTTCCCTAGCTCCAAATCCAAATCTTATTGTACCATTGGAAATATTACGATCTGTAGATGTCGATCGACTATTGGAACGTGCAAAACGGATATTTTATGGCTGAGAAAATTGATTTTTCCCAAAGGCAGTTTTTTCTGAAAATTCTGACTTTCGGTGGTTAAATTACCCAGGAATTGTTCCTGTCAACCACCGAAAGCCTATTTTAACCAGAATTTTCGAAATTTCGCCCAGATCAGGAATTTTTGAAGCATAATGAGATGAAACCTCTTGGAATAGACATGTGGTGAATTATCAAGTCCAGCACAA
>JZKD02S1910643.1:265021-294605 GCA_000966675.3 Picea glauca
GGAAGGCTGTCTACACATCATCAGCAGTCAACAGAGGAAAATCAGGGATCTACCTCTTTTTGAGGAAATATCCCACATATCTTGCAAACAGTTTTTATTTTCTAATTTTAGTTGACCTGATCCATGTTTTTAGGATCAGAGGATTGCTTTGTAATCTTATAAATATCAGAACAAGACATGAGCCTAAGGTTCGATTCTGGATAGAGGAATACTCTTTTTGTACTCATACTTTCTATGCTAATACAGATCACAGGTTCCTTTCAGTTTTGATTGTCAGCTTTCCACCTTTCTTCTACATTATTATCTGTGTTGTCAAGCTTTGAATGGTTGTCATCCCATTGTTTAGCTCATAGCCTGATAATAATTCTTTAATTGTTTCTTAGACCCTGCTTTGCACTGGTTTAGTAACAATTTGTTCTCCACCCACTTTAAAGCAACTTGCTGATTAATCAATCCTTGAGAGCACTGTCTATTTGTTTATCATTTTCACGTTTGAATGCCATAAGCTGTATTGAGTTGTCCCATTGATACACCTTTTAAAAATATAAAAATATTCATTTCTTAAGTTACCAAGCACCTTTGGTTTGCAACCACAAAGGGTTTCTTGGAGTGATAACAGCCGGGAAGGGCTAGAGCTGAGAAGGAAGGGCACATCGGGGATTGGAGGATCGGAGGTTGTGTCTACATGTGCATTGCAACATCACAAACCCCGAAAACCCGATAGGAGGATTGATCGCGGTCACGAGTAATATCCGTATGGACCAGGAGCTGAGCCAAAAGGGATAACGCGTAGGGAGCGCATCGGGATTCGACAAATCGTGAGTCCCGTAGACTTGTACACTTCACCATCAAAAGTGTCGAAACTCCGATAGGAGTAGCCTCAAAAGGAGGTAAGGCCACGATCACAGAGGAAGTGGTCATATGGTTAGGGCTTAGCTTGGAGGACTAAAGCATATCAGAGAATCAGAAATCAGGAGTTGGAGAGTGTTGTGTTCTCGACAGCAAAAAGTCTGAAACCCCAAACCCCGATAGAGAGTCGGGGATAACCTCAGTTAAGTGTCAGAGAACGTGGAAGGTAAAGAAGGACCTGTGGATCGGGTATTAGAAGAAGATTCCAGAAGGGGATAAGAAAGAGCCGCTTCGGCTCATGAATGAGGAAAATTGAACGATCCTGTGAGCAGGAAGTCAACTTAAGAGACCCCGCGGGTTGATAGGTTGGTATTATTTGCATCAATAGGTTATGCATCCAAGCTAAATAAAATAGAAGTATTGTTGTATTAATCATAACTTGTACCATATATATATATATATATAGATAGATAGATAGATAGATAGATAGATAGATAGATATTTCCTTTGGGAATATTAAATGGTAGAAATCCCAAACGAAAATCTCGAAGGAATAGAAGAATAGAAATATATATATATATATATATATATATATATATATGTTGTTTCTTGTACAGATTTTCAGAGCTACTTAAACATCTAATACTCATACACATAAAGGTTTTTTGGCGCTTGGACTCCATGATATTTCAAGTAAACTTCCATTGATTAGACTATACCAAAGGCATACAAAAATTACAATTCATTTATACCATAGTAAAACCATAAACGAAGTTTCAATGTTATATAATAAATATTATAGAGACTGCTCAATATGTAACAATGTTCGTTTGGGATGTAGAAAAATTTGTGCATTCATTTTTAATAAGATAATAAACTATCTATATAGCTAGAGGATTTTCATCCAAATCTTTACAAACATAGTACATTGGGTAAGGAACCAATACCACTTGAAAACCAAATCTAAACCTTCAAACTAAAAACTCTAGAATCAGAACTCGAATACCTTTTTCAAGCAAGGTGATGTCCTGGATTCGATGACTGTGGGTGTTTAAGTCTTCCAAGGAAATCGATGATTACTAAACAATGATAAGACATAAGTCAACGAAATTAAATATTGAAGATAACGTAATGTTCAGGAAGAATCCATGAAATTAAAATAGTGAAGGTTCTACACATGAATAACACTTAGCTTGAGGTTGGCAGGGGTGATTTTCTTGTCAGTGTCACTGAAGTGAACTATCCATAGTCCGAAGGGGAGGAGTGGACCTTGAAATTACTGATGGGTACCCTCAAAATGGAAACAGGGGTCCCATCATTAGTATTGTAACCAAAAAAAATTAAATCAATTTCTCAAAATGTATCAAACAGATAGAACACTATTAAACATGTAATATATATTTCATAATTGAAACTATAAAGAGCACATAATATAAATCATGTTCTACAAAGTTTCCCAATTCAGATCTCAGATAGGGTTGCGAGATACTGCTCTCATAATTATCTAAACCTACAGCTTGATGATAAAGAAAACACAATCAAGAATAGAGGCCTGGATACTTAAATTTATTTTCCCTTTATGCGAACAAAGTGAAATTTTACAAGTTAACCACATAATTCTAGAATAGAGAATAAGGGTAAATCCGTTAAATTTGTTTAAATTATGGAATAATTATACACAGTGGGTGTCTTGGGATGGTAATAATTCTTGTACAAGTACGAGTAAGGTAAATAGATTTATTTATTAAAATTTACACAACAGTAAGGAAATCCTTACCGAAACCATAGGAATTTGGTTTACGACTTTACAACTTTTAATTCGAGAATGAAAATTTTTCACAGTAAGTCAGATGCGTAACCTTTTCAGGAGCCAAAATTTCAAAGGCTCGTCACTTAATCAAAACAAATTATTAAAAACGCAACCCATACCTACAGAGAATACCATAAGTGAAATTAGGAATTACTGTAGAGAAAGATTTAACCAAGGGGTTCTCGGGCGAGAGGCATATCATGAAACCTAATTAAAAAAACATGAGTGTAAGAAACAAATATCGAGGTCCTGGCCCTGTTGAAAAAACCCTCATGAATTGTAAAAATAATTATGACAGAATACATAGAAATAATTATTTTACAATAACCCACACAGGACGCCTTATGCAGAATTTTAGGGTCATTGTAACAGGGTTTTAACCACGATAATTTTAGTGTTAGGTATGTCGTGAGTGATTCCAAACAAAATACAAGATAGAAAATTAAAGAGACGATTGAGGATAAATGCTTGTTGACAAAACCCTAACAAACATTATAGAACTATCCCCGAATCAAGAAACTGAATCGTGTGTGTAAAATGGCTCACAAGTTAATGAAATCCATGAGTAATGGATGTTTATCGTCATGAGAAAGATAAAACCATAAACCTCCATGAGTTAGAAAATATGTATTGTATCCAAAGAATGGATGGAAAATACTTTACGGAGTTAAGATTAGAGAAAGGAAGGTCCTCAACCAGCAACCGTAAAGAAGCTAGCTATAGAGACCCACTTAAAGTATGACTGACCCTTCCATATATTCTACAATTAACTTAAGTGATAGAGTTTTGACAATTTACCCGGTAGAGGAGGAAACTAGACAGACATGTAATGTCTTCTTGCCTTACGCAAAGCAAGAACCCCCTCGTCGCTGCTGGTAACACACAGAGCAATGTTGCAGAGGTTAATGCAGGACGATTTTACAAACATGCATAAGAGACAAAGGAGAAATGGAACATTAGTTACCTAAGTGACTCTCATATCGTAGACTAATGGAGAATGGATTCCTTGGGTACTCGGGCCATGTGAATATGCATGCATGGCGTATCCACATTGGTCACAATAACCTAGAACTAGTACCATGCAAAAACCTCATAAATATCAACCAGAGAATTCAATGTTATTTATGAACATGCAGTTAATAAATATCAACCAAGCCCACTAACACTCTTAGTGATAATCTTTGTCATTAAATTGAAAGGATTTCTTGATGGGCAGTAAGTATTAGATTTATTACTTGTCATGGCATATGTGATTCAAAACCTCAGCGTGAAACAACGTTATTCAATCAACCTATAATTTTACAATTGGCGTATGTTAAATTCCGCTAACTACTATGTCAAAAGACTTAACAAAAAACTGGCAATGGTTGGAGTGAGTTTACAACTAAGGTACAATTGTTACAAGGAGACCCGTATCGACATTTGCGATTAAGGTTAAACACTTCAGGTAAGACATAGGATAATTCATTTGTATAAACTCAAAAAAAATATGTTTCCTTGTATGAATTTGGGTGTAGTAACTTATGGTAATGGTTTCTTATATCTAACATCATCGATTAAATAATTTTGATACATGGAATTATAAGGTTGTAATAAAGAAAAGGGGACTTGAATGTATGGGATTGTTGTAATAAAGTTTGAAGTACTCCTTCATTTAGATATGAGGTGGAGAGTACTAAGACTTGTTTAGAAGTGGAACCTTAGAGAAATACTTTTGTGGAACCCTTGATAAAGGTAGAAACCATGTAGGCTAGATTTACTTTAGATTACATGACTTAACCGGATCAGAATTCATGAATAGTCTAAACCTTAACCTATTGTGACAAGTGTTATCACATGTACTAAATAATTTTAATAGGCACAACTTAATGGAAAGGTTGACCACCTTATCTTAGTTGGTTGTAAATACCTTTAATCTTACGTCGTATTCCGATAGTGATTATTATAGTTGTAAGCCAATCGAGTATAACATAGTAAAGAAGCTTTAATGCACCTAGCAAATTTTGTTTTGTTTGTAAATTTGGGTTACATTACACCCATCAGACCTGAACTATAGGTTAATGATTACCTAGTTTGAGAGGTACATGATGTCGTGAAGACATAATAAGACAACCTCTCACAAGGAAATCCAAAGGGCACACAATAAGGTGGAGTCCTTATTTCTTATAATTCCTTAGTCTCTCACAAGGTCGACCAATTGGATTGTTGACTCCAAGTGTCGAACAAACTTCCAAAAATAGTCAAAGGCGAGTGACACCCTTGGAGCACAGAGGTTTTTCTTGAAGGACACATTGTGCAATTAAATGTGTGTCAATAAATCTTGGTGGCCTAAAAAATAATGAATTGTTTATACCTTGTTAGAATAAAATTTTATTAGTTAGTAAATTATAAACTTAGAATGATAACAAGATTATAAACCTAAGTCTAAGACTAAATCTAAGTCTAAATTTAAATAAGGGACTAAATAAAATATTAAATATGTCAAAATATTTGAGATAAAATCAAACTCTAGAAAAGAAGGAATACAAATTTAAAGATTGGGAAAATTGCACATGTGTGCATGAAAACAATAAACATGATTTTTAAAATAAAAAAGAAATTAAAACATGAGATAATAGGTGTAGTCATAGAATGGTATCTTGAGTCAATCTACCACTAAGTATAACTAAAATAAGACTTTTAAACCAACTCAAACTAATATCTAGTTAGGGAACACTCATTAAATGGGAATTTTGGGAACTAAGAGACATTTAAGAAAAAAAATAGGAACACATTGGGGAATGTGAGGGAAAATGGATTTTAAAATAAAAATAAAAAGAGGAATTACTTATGAAACCTTGGGAGAGTGTGACACATGTGTTGGGTGAATAAAAAATTTATTTAATTATTAAAAATGATTTAGATATGAATGGGGACAAGTTCCATTGAAAAATAATTATATAAAAGAAATGGAGGAGAAGTGAAAAGGGGTCACCGTCACCTTTGGTTAGTACTATTATTCTTCCAAAAATTTTCTTGACTAAGTTTTACTTGTGAGAGTTGGGATTCCAAGACTTGTAGGGGGTGGAAGCTCTTCCTTGTGAGGGAAGTTTGGTTCTATCATTTCATGTTTTTGTGTGTGGCCCCTTTGCAGCTTGAGGGGCTAAGGGGGAAGAAGAGTACCCCTCACATTGGTTGGGAGGCACCAATGAAGTCCTTGAATTAGCAGGTGGGATCAAGGAGGAGGTAGCACAACCTTCAAGTTGAATATCGATCTTAATCATCACCATTCTGGTTACAATTATTTTCTATAATCGTGTTGTTGTTATAATTATTGAATTTCTCTTTGTAATGATGTAAGGAATTGAAAATGTATAGATTTAATTTGAGGAATGGAAATATTACAAATCTTTTGAATGAATTATTACATATTTTAAATAAAAAATGGAATTGTTACAGATCTTGCAATTTCCATATATGTATATATAAAATGTATATATCACACGAATCTTATCAATAACATTCTAATTTAGTTTATCAAAATATTATCAATGACTATGAGTATGTTAGAATAGCGTATGAATTTTATATAAATAGATGGGTGTAGAATATGATAAAAGAAAAGTCATCTGATCTAATTATGGCATCTCGATTAAATTGTGGTGCTAAGCATGCATGCAGGATATTGAAATTCGTTGTTAATTTTTATATTTGGTTCTAAGAAAATTCGAATACATATATAGTTGATTGTTCAACCTCGAAGGTTCAATGAAATTTTGAACTGTGATATGTACCTATGGCTGGTAAATGTAATGGTTCCCTCCCAAATTAGAACTGGTGTTTGTGCAGGGTGTAAATATTTTTGAATAGTATATAACTTGGAAATTGTTAATCCTTGGTATTTATTAAGGTGAAATTGGGTTTAATTTCATGTTTATAGTATACATGAATTGATTACTCTCATTCATGTTCGGATTCCTTTTCCATTGATGTCCATATAACTATGCATCTTGATTGATTTGTTGATTGGTAGAATCGCATGTGACCACGGTCTAGAACTAAGTACTCGCTAAAAATGTGCTATTAGGAGCTCTGAGACTCTGGTGATCCGGAGGATTCACCAACTCCACAACACTCCCATTTACCTAGAGTTTTACTAGCCGAAATCGATCATAAATTTATATTGACCGGTGGGTGTAGGTATTAACCTACCCTTCCTCTCTCCTTCATCAATGTTAAGGATTGATTAGATGGATCTCAAGGATTCTCCTCCCTTGCAGATCTATGGTTGAAATCCACTCTGGACTTTGGGACTCCAGGAGTTTCTCACCCTTTACAACAATGGCTCAATTCACCGGAGTGTTGAATCAACAAAACACCGAAGGACGAAGGCTTGGAGATCTAACGGCCCTCATTCGATCACTAGATCGATGACTGTCCTTCTCTCTGAGGATTCATGTGTAATTAACACTCCCATTTACCTGGATTGTTACCGGTCGAACTCGGTCATAAAGGGATATAGACAGAAAGTTGTAGGTTCTACCTTATCCTTCCACTCTCCTTCGTCAATGGTTATGACCTAAATCAGATGGATGGCAAAGATTCTCCTCACACGATAATCTATAGTGGAGATATACATTGGGACTCTAGGATTCAGAGTTCCTCTACTCCAAACAACAATGATAAAATTAACTCGAATCACCAAACCACCAAAGGGTTCAGGGATCTAATGGCTCATGCTCTCCTTTGATCAATGACTAATAATTACTCCGAGACTTCGGAGCTTCGGGGTTTCTTATCCTTTACAACTATGAATCAAACTTTTCAGAGTGTCGAATCACCAAATAAATCAGAGATATACAACTCACTCTTGTCCAATGATCTATGGTTGGTATTAACTCCCGTCTTCAGAGATTCTGGGCTCCACACCTCCTAAAAACACTAATTGTTCCAAACCATCGAAGTGACGAAGTCTGAAGGACTCATGTTTTAATGACCGTGCTCCTCCGGTATGATCGAACGGTTTTGGGAAAATTTGAATCCTCATGAGAAGACCTCATCAACCAGTTCTTAAAAAAAGGGATTTTACACTCCTTCAATCCCCACTTGGGACTCTGCACATGCATTTTCTTATGATCTTTGCCACTTCTATGAAGTGAACTCCAATGCACACGTGTGCTTCCCTCCTGATCTCTAGAATTTAAAAGGTCACCTCTGCACTCCTTGCGCTTACTCTATATAGACTTTAACTATCCCTTAAGAGCTCTAATCCTTAGATGTTAATGGCCTCTACACACATTGCATTGTCTCTGTGAACACCTTGCACTATCACTCCTAATATTTGAAACCGTAGAAGGTTCATCCTCTTCACATATTTTTTTTGTATGCATAATTTACAATGTGACACCTAGAAGAGAAATATTGAAACTTAAAACAGAATCATAATTTTATTCTTAGAACAGAAAAATACAAAAACGTAGAAATACATCAACACACTATATATTTAGTTTCATAAAGTACAAAATAATCTTATAGTATCCTCTCCGGATTTGAGAGAATTTCTCTTCTCTTATTTTCTCTTTCAAAAAATAAATAATATGCTAACTCATAATATCTACTTATTTGGTTTGTACAATGGAGGGTTGCTACAATTTTTCATTATCTTCCTCTAATTTGGAAAGTTTTTCTTTATATTCATTGAATTATTCTTCAATTTTATGCATCACTTCTATTTTTAATTCCTTGATTCCTTATGTTGAGGTCACTTGATCTACAATTTCCACTTTTGGATGTTCTTCCAATGATACAACTTCATTAATAAAAACATTAGGTTTTTCCACATTGTTTGTACCCTTATCCATGGTTTGGGATTTTTGTTTTTTGTTCTTCTCATTCTTCAACCTCTTCATTTCTAGAAGTAGATTTTTATTGTGATTTCTCAAACTAGAAACTTCATTTTCTTTGGATGATATATTTTTACTGATATTTTTAGTATTTCTTTTGTGAGAGATTTTTATATTGTTATTTTTTTGTTGCATCTTTTGTAATTTAGATTCCACGATATGAAATTCATTCTTGAGATATTAGTTTTGTTCACATGATTTATTTATTAGGGAGTCTTTCTCCTTTCAAAGTTATTCTAATTATTCATAACTTTGTTTTGGATATCCCTTGTTTTTAATCCCTAGAAAAATCCCCATGTTAAGCATACAACCCTTTATTAAACCCTAGATATTGAGTTATTTCATTTGTATTATTATATTAATAGGTCAGATAGAACCTTTCAGTGTACCCTTTCATTATAATTGTACCATTTGTCTCCTATATATACCAAGGATACCTAGTCTTAGGATCATCTTATCTTTGTTGAATTTTCATGTTAAGCATTTAATTAGATTAGTGTTCTTTTAATTTTAAACCATTAGCACAATAAATGCATATAAAGGATCACTGAAAGAATAACATCCACATCATATACAAGATTTACCCTGGGAAAACCCTCTAGGGGAAAAACCCAACAAACTTCCTCAATATAGATTCACCAACCAAGAACAATGCCTCTCTCCAAGAGAGAACTAACAAAGAAAACGATCTTTCTCAAACCATTGACTAGGGAAGAGTAGTGCATGACATAGCCAAGATATACACAATATATAAACCAAGAACCTACACAACGTCACCTCCTAGTTGTAGTAGCCTACCCCTCTAAGACTTGCACACTTCTCTTCTTTATCCACAAAACTTGTGTTGTATGTGTGTTCAAATGAGGTGCTATCCTCCCTTATAAATAAATCTTTTCCAGCCTAAATTAGGTCTAGGATGACCTGTCATGTTATCCTTTTAATTTACATTTTACTTGTCAAGGAACAATAGGGATGACTTTTACAATGGCACAATGAGGTTGTATTAATAAATATAATATAATAATATTATTTAGGGTTTTCTCTTGGTCAAATAAAATAAGAATATATTTTGAAGCTATTAAAACTCCAACACTCCCTCTTAGCAAGGAAGGTATTCTTCTCATCATGATCATGATCATTTATTTTGTTCTTCTACACACTTGGTCATTGTCTTGTTGTCAATTCTAGATCTACATGTCATAGGAAGTTCTGCACTTTCACTGGAATAACGTACCAACCTTCTTTGGAGAATCATACCAACCTATGTTGGGATAATATACCATCTTGTGTTGGAGTAGCATAGAAACCTACGATGGGTTATCATACCAGCCTGTGTTGGAGTACCAAACTACAACGAGGTAGCATACTAGCCTGTGTTGGAGTACCAACCTGTGTTGGGGTAGCATACTAGCCTCCATTGGAGTACCAACCTACGCCGGGGGAGCATACCATATTGTGTTCAAGTACCAACCTACACTGGGGTAGTATATCAGCTTGTGTTGGAGTACCAACCTACGTTGGGGTAGCATACCAGCCTGCATTGGAGTACCAAACTATTTTGTGGTAGCATACAACCTGTGTTGGAGTACCAAATTGTTTTGGGGTAGCTCCCACTATTGGGAATCTCATCACTTCCCTCTATTGAGGAAAACATCACTGCCCACTACTAGCGATCACAAATCCTTCTGGACCACACCAAGCTTGTCTCTGAATTATTCAAACTTCACTCTCGACAGAGGCTTAATCAACACGTCTGCTACATGCTGACTGGTAGGAACATACTTGAGCTTCACTACTCCCTTCTGTACAATCTCTCAGATATGGTGGTACTTGATCTCAACATGCTTGGAACTTTCATGATACACTAGGTTTTTTGACAACTTTATGAAACTTTGGTTGTCATAAAATATATAGGTCTCCTCCAACTCGAGATCAAACAATTCTACAGTAAAATTTTGAAGCCACACTTCTTTGCCAAAATTTTACCGTGCTTCCACATACTTTGCCTTTGTGGAACTAAGTGCCATATAATTTTGATTCCCACTAATCTAAGAGATCAAAAAAGATCTCATAATAAAGAAACATCCATACTAATACAACATCCAGGTGTACTTTTATGGTCTATGACACTACCTTCCCAATCTGAATCTATATATCCCTACAATCTTATCTCACGATCTGAGATATATCTGAGTCCATAATAAATTGTATTTGTTAGAGCTAGGAGTCACCCTTAGACTACTATAAGGATAATATGATTAACCATTTGAACATGAATAATTTAAATCAAATTTATTCTTGAGTGGATCAACTAGACTGAGAGCGAAAGGGAGAAGGAAGCACGCTAATGAAAATCAGTAAGCTACACCATTGTGCATGGAGTCATAAACACCTCGTAAATCAAAGGAAATCAAGTTGCATATGAGACATAAGGTTTGTTTAATGATTGATAGAATAATGGAGAATATGAAAGAATTAGAATATCCACTAGGAAGGGATCCTCTCTGCAAAATATATTAACAAATTCTTGAGAAAAAACAATGATTAACAAGCCAACTATAGAAGATCCTCTACTGCTCACAGATCCATTAATCAAAGACAACCTTTGATCTTAAAAATCTGCAACATATTCAAGCAAGATGAAAATTTTTGAATATAAAACATAGAAATTAATAATCTGATAGAACAACTCTCATGAATCTTCCATGGGATAAAAAAATTACAAACATGATTCCCTCAGGCTTACAAATAAGCTTACACATGAAAACAACCTTGCAATCTCTCTTGAGCCTCTCTTGGATCATGGAATCAAAAATTTTCTCTTGTTATCATTACAATTTAAAGAATGTCATTACAAATCCTTGATTCCTTCCCCAAGGGAGTCAAATTTACTAAAAATAACAATGGTTACATGATTATAGGATCTGAAACAAAAAAAAAAAAATATTCAATTCTAGATCCTATGTTTTAGGATTTTTTTTTACCAACTAAATATGTGATAACTAAAGATAAAATCATGGGATTTGTTAGAATAATATTCAAAATTCATCATCCAACTCAATTTGGGGTCTTCCTTGCCATGTTGGAGCTCCATCAAGTCAAATTCTAGAAATATGTCCAATTTTAGAGGACACTTTCGCTGCAAAAATTATGTAGCTGATGTGTTTAACTTGTTGGCATGTCTTCAGATAGAGGCATAGTATGTGTGTTTTTCATTGATGGAGAAGATCAACATGATCAGTAAAGAAACGGTAATGGAATGGCAATGGAAATATCAATAGTGAAGAGAAACAATGATCGTTGGATCCCATTCAGAATTCTTGATGACCGTCAAATCTGAATTCAGATTGGAGGAACCCAGAGTAGAAGAGAATAGATCTTAGGCATTAGATCTGAGCCTAAAGACTGACCACCATTGGATCCATAAGAAGGATAACAGTATTTACATGCAATATGAAGTGGGCCTACAAAATACTGAAAGAAGGAGGACCGTCCATCTTCAATAAGGACATGTGGAAAGTGACTAGAATTTCGCTGACTTGCAGATTGGAGGATTCAACGAAACATGGTGTGGGAACTTGTGATATGAGAAATCCCAAGAATTGATCTGGACCTTTGGATCGAGGTATGTTTTGGAATGTTCGATGCAGAGGACACATGGCGAGCGATTGGAATTTCTCCAACTGGAAAGTCAAAGGAAGGAAATGCTTTAAACTTGCAACTCGCGATATGCGAAATCGCGATAAGGTCTGGCCCATTGTCATAAACAAGGTCACATCATCAAAGTCTTAAGGGAAGGAGATAATTTCTTACCTCTATTTCGAAGATTGCAACTTGAAGTGTCGAGACCCTTCATCACAAGAATCCCAAAAGGTGAGATCGCGATGAGATCTGGACCGTCGGATCATTGGATATCTCAACCAATGATCAAGCTCGATGAAGTTCATAAGTTCATGAAATATGAAATGCCTTTTGGCATAGGCTGTGGTCACCGTCAATGGTCATATGAGAGGGAAGAGCTAGCATGAAGCTAAGATCCATTTCTGGGATCACAACTTGGAGTGTTGAGACCCTTCGACACAGGATTGTCGAAATGCAAAATCCATTTTGATTAGGCCCATGGTCACAGCCAGTGGGCATATGGGATAAACACAAGACCTTGTATATTTAATCCAACGATGCTTGTTAAATGGAAATTTGATCAAAGGGATACTGTTGATATTTACGATTAACTGTTCAGTTATGATTTAGTTAGAAGAACCAAATCATCATTCTTGGATGGTTGGCGATTTAGTGGTTGAAGCGTTGTTGTCCTAGGAATTCGAGCTGTAACTGATGTTGCATGAAGTGCATAAAAGAAAGACGCAGTGATTGTGTATGATTTAAGTTCTGAATGAAAAATGAGTTGAACCATAAGAAAGGGAAAATTACAGTATGCGCAGTGTGAGATAAAACTCGGAGATGAGTAACATATGATGAAGAGACAGAAGTAAGAGAAGAATTGCAGAACAACTTGAAGTAGAGAAGAATTACAGAACATATAGAAGCATAGAAGAATTGTAGTACATAAGAGAAGTGGTAAGAATTGAAACACCTATGTTGTTGATCATTCAATCATTTTACATATAAATAGGGAGGTAGGGTGGTGCTAGGGATGACTTTTGTCCTCTGATATTCAAGTTGATGCTTGAATATTGGGATTTGTAGCTTCCATCTAGTTGTGGCTAGAAAACAAGGTGGTGCTTGGGAAAACACAAATTTTTCTATATTCAAGTTGGTGCTTGTATAAGTGGAAGTAGGTGCTTCCATCCAGTCGGTGCTGGAACACTCAGGAAGTTGGTGCTTCCTTCTAGTGGGTGCTAGAGAAACCAAAGAGTTAGTGCTCTCAACAAGTTGGAGCTTGTGAAATAGAGGTAGTAGCCTCACTTTGAGTTGGTGCTCAAACATAGATGATGTACAAAACTTAAAAGACTACCTATCATTTTGAAGAAGAAGAGGTTTTCTCCCTTTATGGGTTTCCTCGTGAAAATTTGTCTATGTATGTATCTTATGTGTGATTGATGCTCATTATTTATGTTTTCCATATGTTGTATAATATTGATGGTCACTTGGAGAAAGATTAAAAATGGTTCAATAGACTTAAAATTGTTTAAGCACAGTAACAACTGATTCACCCCCCCTCTCAGTTGTCTTAGTAATTTTAACAATTGGTATCAAAGAGGGTTCCTTTTATTTAAAGGTAGATCTATAAACTTAAACATGACAAGTCATGAAGGGACTTCAGCCAGTAAGCCTCCTCTGTTTGATGGAACAAATTTTTCCTTCTAGAAGGTTAGAATGAGAACATACCTAATGGCCTTAGCTGTTGATGTTTGGGATGTAGTAGAGACTGGATACATAAAGCCTGTTGTGCTAGTTTCCAAGGATGGTAAGTTAGAATTTAGCTTTAATGCTAAGGGAATGAATACTATCTTGAATGGACTTGCAGAAGCTAAGTTTGTAAAGGTGATGCATCTTTAAACTGCCGAAGAAATGTGGGATAAACTTATTAGCATTTATGAAGGAAATGAGAAAGTAAAAGATGCCAAACTTAAAACATATAGATTAAAATTTGAACAGCTAAAGATGAATGAAGATGAAACAATTAGCAAGTATTCTTTAAGAGTTGAAGAACTTGCGAATTCCATGAAGGGTCTTGGTGAGAAGTTTGAAGAATCATTCTTAGTTCAGAATATTTTAAGATCTATGCTTGATAAATTTAATCCAAGAGTTTCTGCAATAGAAGAACTAAATGGTCTTAAAACTTTGTCCATTTATCAACTCCTAGGAACCTTAACTGCATATGAAATGAGAATTAGCAAAGATAAATCCATTACTAGAGAGGCTTCTTTTAAAGAAGACAAGAATATTGATTCAGAGCTAGATGATATTGAAGCAAAATTTGTGAGAACGTTAAAGAGAGGATCAGGAAAATATCAAGGCAAGTTTCCCTTCAAATGATTTAATTGTGGTAAAATAGGCCATTTTCCATCTAACTGTCCCCACAAGAAAAAGGACCAAAAAGACCAGAACTCTGATGATGAAAAGAAATACAAATTTAAGAAATATAGTAAAAAGAAAAGTTTGTGTGCAAACAATGATGACTCCTCGAAAAACTTAGATAGTGATTCATCCTGTGAAGACAAAGTGAATGACTTTATGCTTATGGCTATGGGAGATCTTGATGATAAACTCATAGAAGGTGACATGGATGATGAAGAAGTAGTGGTGGATATGGAAGGTGAATTAATCAGTGCTTTGGAAGAAATTGACAAACTCAGATGTAAGAAGAGAAAAAAAAAAACAATTGTTGATACATTTTTAAATGAATGGTAAAAAACCTGATGAAGACTTTTCCCTATTAAAAGTAGAGTTAGAAGAGGCAAATAAAATAGAGGACATACTGAAACAACAGTTATCAGAGAAGAAACAAGGTGTGAATCCTTAGAAGAAGAGATAGTAAAAACCAGAAAAGAGATGGAGAAGTTTAAGGCATTGTATGACCAAAATCTGTCAAGTATTAAAGCTTCAGAAGGATTAACGTCCATTCTAAATCAGCAAAGAAACCCAAAGTTGAAATTTGGCTTGGGGTATGAAGAAGGATCAAGTAGTGATCATTCAAGTAATACAGAACCTATCAAGTTTGTCAAATCCTCAAACATTCACAACAGTCACTCTGCAGAAACAAAGAAAGAGAATCAACCACCAAGAAGGAATGAAAGAAAAAGTACCAGAACTGAATCTGTAGATCAGAGAGATTATCGACATGAAATAAATTGACCTCCTCAAAGAAGAAAGACTTTTTAAAGGTAAAAATATTTTTTTTATGGTTATTGTTTTTTCTGCTCTAATTTTGGTAACAAAGCTATAAACTGTTCTTTACGATTTAGATATGAACAATCAATATACTCAACGAATAACCATCTTCCACAAAAAAGATCAAGACAACCAAGCAACAAACAACCTCAAACTATAAATCATGTGATGGTTGGGAAAGGGATGCAAGTTAGGCATAACAATCGCTATGATATGCTATTCAGTTAACCAGAATGTTACCTCTTCCATAATTATGGACATAAATCTACAGATTGTCGCTTAAGGAATTACAAGCCAGATTTGATCCCCATTGCTGAAAATGTCAAGGTTTGGAAGAAGAAAGTAGATGACAAGTGTGGACTAGTGTTATCAACCCAAAAACAAAAGAATCCCTGATACATTGATAGTAGATGTTCCAAACATATGACTGGAGACAAAAGTAAGTTTCTAACTTTAAGTGAAAACAAATCACGGAATGTAACTTTTGGAAACGATGCACCAGTAAAAATAAAATGTCAAGGAATGGTAAACCTGAGTAATGGCAAAGGAAAATCTCAAGATGTGTTGTTTGTATATGGTCTGAAACATAATATACTAAGTGTCAGTCAAGTTTGTGACAAAGGATGTGAAGTTTTTTTTACTTCTAAAGACTGTAAAATAAAGTCTTTGAATTCAGAACAACTGGTTGCAAAAGGGATAAGAAAAGAAAACACTGTCTATGTGTTAAAAGAAGAAAAAGAAGAATGCCACTTAAGAAAATATAATGAAAGTTGGTTGTGGCATAGGAGACTTGGACACCTAAATTTTGATCATATAATCAAGCTCAGAAACAATGGGGCAGTAAAAGATCTTCCGAAGATATCAAAACCATACGACTCTGTTTGTAAACCTTTCCATATAGGAAAGCTTAGTCGCACTCATTTCAAATCTAAAAACTTTCCTTCAACAGAAAAACCTCTCTAGTTAGTACATATGGATTTATGTGGACCATCAAGGAAAGACGATATAGGAAAATAAAATTATTTTATGTTGATTATTGATGATTGTTCTAGACTAACATGGGTTGTCTTTTTGAAGGAAAAATTTGAAGTATTTGAAAAATTCAAAGTGTTTAAGGCTCTAACTGAGAATCAAACAGGAAAAATATTGAAAGAAGTAAGGTCTGATAGAGGAGGAGAGTTTAGCTCATGGAACTTCAAAGAGTTTTTTGATAAACATGGAATCAAAAGAGAGTACACAATTCCAAGGACTCCACAACAAAATGGAGTTGTTGAGAGGCATAATAGATCAGTACAGCAAATGGAAAGGTCAATGATGAATGCAAGGAACATACCTCATAAATATTGGGTGGAAGCAATTCATACAGTTGTTCATATCCTTAACAAAGCACATCTCAGACCACACAGTGACAAGACTCCTTATGAACTATGGTTTGGAAGACCTGCTTCAATCAAGCATTTTAAAGTATTTGGGAGTAAATGTTATATTAAGAATAATGATGAAAATATTGGCAAATATGATGACAGGGATGATGAAGGTATCTTATTGGGTTATTCTACAAATAGTAAAGGGTACAGATGTTACAATAAGAGGCTGCATAAACTGGTTGATTGTATAGACATAAAAGTTGACAAATAAATCCTGGTCAGATATGTAAGCAGTGCTAAACCAAGCAAAAAATATATAGTTGAAGATGAAGATGAATAGGTCCATGGATCAGAAAGGGAAGAATCTGAATTAGATGAAGATACAAATACTCAGGCTGACACAAATCGAAAGAAATAAACAAACTCACCTCTCAGAACTGTTAGAAAGAACCATCCTAAAAATCAAATAATTGGAGATATAAATAAAGGAGTCCAGACAAGAAGGAAATTGATTAAAGACTCAGAACAATCTCATGTTTCTTTTCTATCTATGATTGAACCTAAAAATTTTGATGAAGCCAGTAAGCATGATGATTGGATTAGAGTTATGAATGAAGAGCTTGATTAGATTGAGAAGAACAATACTCGGGATCTTGTTCCTAGACCCGAAGATAAGAATGCAATAGGTTCCAAATGGGTGTTCAAGAATAAAATGAATGAAAAAGGACAAGTTGTTAGAAATAAAGCTAGATTGGTTTGTAAATGGTATGCACAGGTTGAAGGTCAGTATTTTGATGAAACCTTTTCACCAATGGAAAGATTGGAAGCCATCAGAATGTTCCTTGCATATTCATTCCATAAGAACTTTAAAGTGTATCAGATGGATGTTAAGTCCTGATTCCTTAATGGATTACTAGAGGAAGAAGTATATATGGAGAAACCTAAAGGATTCTCATTGATAGATAATCCTAATTATATTTGCAAGATGAAGAAGGATTTATATGGACTGAAACAAGCACCACGAGCTTGGTATTATAGACTGGACAAATTTTTACAAGACAAAGGGTTCAAAAAAGGTATTGTTTACAACAATATCTACATTAAGTCTGAAGGTGATAATTTACTAGTTGTTTTAGTTTATGTAGATGATATTATTTTTGGTTGTACTAAGGAATCCTCTGTCCAGTGGTTTGCTAACTCTATGCAAACAGATTTTGAGATGTCCATGATAGGAGAACTGTCATACTTTATGGGTTTACAAGTAAATCATAGTTTTGTAGGAATATTTATCTCTCAAGAAAAATATTTGAAAGAGATGTTGAAGAAATTTCATATGGAAGGTTCCCCTCCTATAAGTACACCTATGGTGGTTGGTTGCAAGCTCAATAAAGATGATATTTCACCTGATCTTGATCAAAGGACATATCGTTCTATGATAGGCGGTCTTTTGTACATCACAACATCCCGTCCTAATATAATGCAAGTTGTTGGAATGGTAGGTCGTTATCAATCTTCTCCTAAACAAATTCACTTGGTCATTGTCACAAGGATATTCAAATAATTGAAGGAAACAATGAATTATGGTCTGTGGTATCCCAGAAATCATAATTTTCAGTTAACTTCCTATTCAGATGAAGATTGGGAAAATTGTGTGGATGAGAGAAAGAGCACTAGTGGAGGTGCCTTCTTCCTGGGTGACTCGTTTGTAGCATGGATTAGTAAAAGCAGGGATCTATTTCCTTATCAACTACAGAAGCAGAGTACATTGCTACTGCTACTTGTTGCACTCACATTTTTTGGATGATTCAAACTCTTGCAGATTTGAAGGTAAACTATACTGTTCCGATTTCAACTCACTATGATAACACTAGTGCCATTAGTGTCTCCAAGAACCCTGTTCTTCACTCCAAGACTAATCATATTCCAATAAAATACCATTTTCTCAGAGAACAAGTTACAAACATAGTGGTTCAGCTGAATTATATTCCTTCCTTAGAATAGATAGTTGATATCTTTACTAAACCATTAGCAGTGACTCCTTTTGGATATTGATGTAGGAGCATCGCCAATATCAAGCGAGCCAGCGTGGAAGACAATGGACAGTTGGACAAGCGCCATCACACATTTTGAAATTGCCTTGAAGTTGTTTCACGATCTTAAATGAAGCCATTAAGAATAGGTGCACTTGTATAATGTAAACAGACCTTGAGAAATTCGCTCTCGTCCTCGGTAGGTAGAAGGCACTTAAAGTAGTTAATGCAAGTAGATAGAAATTTAATCCTAGATTAGACTATTTGAGAGAACAAGAAGGAAATGGGATATAGACACCCTCATTTGTGTATTGTATTATTATCATGAGCATTGCTGAGAAGAGGAAGGGTAGGCAAAGAGCTGTGTGAAAAAACCCATGTACAGATATTTGAATTAATAGAAAGAGTTTGATTCAAATTCATGGTTTGTGTTTGCTCTCTATGTATTGATGCTGAATGATATGCTCATTTGATGTTTGCTTCCTGTTATACATTTACTTATGTGCTGTGTATATGATTTCATGGTTGAGTTTGAAGTCTGAAAGGAAGTAGGAATGGGTTTCAATTGTTTCTCTATTTGAGCCAGAGAATTCCTGCAAGGAGTGTAGTTGAAGTGTCTGCAAGGAGTGCGTTGACATAGGGTTCAGATAGAGATAGTTTTTGTTCTCATCTCCGCAAGAGTGCAGTTGAGCACAGGAGTCATGCAAGGAGTGCATAGGCCGAGTGAAGTTCAGGTTTGCGAACCTGAGCAAGAGTTGAAGAACTGTTGCTGCAGGTGTGCGCAGAGTCGAAAGGATTCAAGTACTTGAAGTGTTTGAAGGTTGTCACAAGGAGTGCGTGCAAGAGTATTTTCTAAGGCTCAAAGTTATAATAAATCTCAGGAGGTATAGGACCTTCACAAAATCGCCAAAGGGAAACACAAAGAGCTTGTGTCATGGAGTGTTTAGCAGGCGTTGTAAGTTCGCACCGTAGGTGGACAAGTTTGTAGAGGAACACTAGTCATTTTGCAGATTTCATCAGGAGGAACGGATGTTCGGAATTCTCTGAGGAGAATTCGCGAATCTCCATGAGCCGTCAGATCTCACGAAGGAGCAAGGGAGATACGATGTGTATTCCCAAAAGGTTCTAATCTCAGGAGGGATAGGACCATAGATCCGAGACACAAGGACCATCGGATTTACATGAGGATACGTGTATTGGGGTTTTGCTGGTTGAAATCCCATAAATATAGCAACAAGAATCACGAAATCATGAAACATGATATCCCGACAGGTACGAGAATAGTGTGGGGCCACAGGAGTCAGTGAGGGGGACAGGTGGCATACTAGTTCGGAGTTTCGTGGTGAGAAATCCCGAAACATTGGCATCAGGATTCGCGATACCGTGAAGTTCGAAATCCTGATAGAAGTGACAGGGTGCTGAAAAGTCAAACTCATGCATGTGTCAGAGTTTCAGCGTATCGGGTATCAGAAGTCGGGGATACGAGTGGTTCGACATTGTGAGTGTCGAAATAACAATAGAGGAAACCTTGATAGGAAAATGTCAGCGTTGATGGGTTGTCGGGTTTTGGGGATCCGAGAGTACAACGTTCAACCACTGACCTCACAAAGCCGCGAAGTCCGATCCCCCAAGCGTGAAGAGGGCATCCCACAAGGATTTTCTATGGGTGTAGATTTCCCAATAGAGAAATAGAAGAAACAAGTAGTGTTCTTCGGGTCGTGTGAAAGGAAAGATCATGTGAGCGCGCGGACCTTACAACCTGCGGGTGTGGGGAGGGTGCATCGTCATCAGTTTGGTATCAGAGCACAGAAAGGTTCTTTGCTTTCTGTAGCAAAGAGAGAAGAATTAACCATGCCTCCAAGGAGAAGGGACATGCAGACACCCGATCCACCAGAGGAGAGGGAGATATTGAGAAGGAGAGGCAGGCAGATGACAGAAACAACTATGGAGAGAGAGATGCATGATCTACGAGCTAGACTCAAAGACATGGAGACAACGAAAAGATACACAATCAGTGCAGGGGATCTCAGTGTTTCCGAAATTGAAGCTGAGGCTAAACGTGAAGAAGAAGTTGCAGCTGAAGCTGCATCAAACGAACGTTTGATCAGAGCTATTTCAAGGATGGGTGTAAAAGAAAAGATGGACATTCCATTTTACAAGGGAAACTTGGACGCAAAGGAGCTTCTAGACTGGATTAGAGCTCTAGACACATACTTTGACTATGAAGATGTTGAGGAAGACAAAAAGGTCAAGCATGTTATCAGAAGACTGAAAGGACATGCAACATTGTGGTGGGATGAACTACAAGCTTATAGATGTTCGAAGGGCAAGCATAAGATCAAAATCTGGGATCAAATGATCACGAAGATGAAGGTGAAATTCAACCCTAGGGATTATCAAATTACTTTGTTCAGGAGGATGCGGAACCTGAGACAGAAGCTGATGACAATGAAAGAATACACTGAGGAATTTTATAAGCTGAACATCAGGGCAGGTCATCGAGAGAGCGATGATGAGAAAGTTGCCAAATACATGAATGGCCTGAGATATGATATCTAGGATGAGATGAGCATGGTAACCATCCAAACGGTGGAAGATGCTTATCAGATGGCTCTAAAAGAGGAAGAGAAGCTGAGCCGAAAGAAGAGTCAGAGGGGCCACAGGAGTCAGTGAGGGGGATAGGTGGCATACTAGTTCGGAGTTTCATGGTGATAAATCCCAAAACATTGGCATCAGGATTCGCGATACTGCGAAGTCCGAAATCCCGATAGAGGTGACAGGGTGCTGAAATGTCAAACTCATGCGTGTGTCAAAGTTTCGACGTATCGGGTATTAGGATTTGAGGATACGAGTGGTTCGACATCGCGAGTACCAAAATCGCGATAGAGGAAACCCCGATAAGAAAAGGTCAGCGTTGACGGGTTGTTGGGTTTCAGGGATTCAAGAGTACAACGTTTGACCACTGACCTCGCAAAGCCACGAAGTTCGATCCCCCGAGCATGAAGAGGGGATCCCACGAGGATTTTCTATGGGTGTAGATTTCCCGACAGGGAAATAGAAGAATCGGGTAGAGTTCTTCGGGCCATGTGAAAGAAAAGATCTTGTGAGTGCATGGACCTTCCAACCTGTGGGTGTGGGGAGGGTGCGTCACCGTCAGATATCTTCATCAAAATTTGGGAGTTATAACTTCCTTCGTCTAATCTATTCACCTGGTCAGGGGGAGTACTTATTGAATATATGTTGTATTTCTAAGCTGCTCATAGTTGACCGGGGGAGTATGTACTGCAATAACTTAGGGGGAGAAAGTGTGGTAAATTCAAGGATGCTACAGTGGTAGTAATTTCAAGGATGCTACAGTGGTATAGTTTCATGTTTTTCAAGGGGTTGTCATCAATGCCAAAGGGGGATATTGTTGGCATGTCTTTAGACATAGGCAGAGTACGCATGTTTTTCATTGATGGCAATGTCATTGATGGAAAAGATCAACACAATAGGTAGCGCAACGATAATGGCATGGAAATAGAAATATCAATAGTGAAGAGCAACAGGGGTCATTGGATCCCATTTATAATCCCCAATGATCGTTAGATCTGAATTTAGATAGGAGGAGAGCACAGTAGAAGAGAATAGATCTCAGGCATCAGATATAAGCCCAAAGACCGACCATCGTTGGATCCATAAGGAGGAGCAGAGTCTTTACGTGGAAGATGAAGTGGGCCTACAAAATCTTGAAAGTAGGAGGACCGTCCATATTCAATAAGGACATGTGGCAAGCGACTAGAATTTCATTGACCTGCACATTGGAGGAGTCAACAGAACATGGTGTGGGAACTTGCGATATGAGAAATCCTGAGAATTGATTTGGACCTTTGGATCGAGGTATGTTGTGGAATGTTGGATGCAGAGGACACATGGCGAGCGATTGGAATTTCGTTGACTGGAAATTCAAAGCAAGGAAATGCTCTAACCTTGCAACTTGTGATATGCGAAATTGTGATAAGGTCTGGCCCGTGGTCATAGACAAGGTCACATCATCGAAGGCTTAAGGGAAGGAGCTATTTTATAAGCTCCATTTCGGGGATCACAACTTGGAGTGTCGAAACCCTTCATCACAGGAATCCCAAAACGTGAGATCGCTATGAGATCTGCACCATCGGATCATTGGAGATCTCGACCGTTGATCAGGCTCAGTGAAGTTCATAAGTTCACGAAATATGAAATTCCTTTTGGTGTAGGTTGTGGCCACCGTCGATGATCATATGAGAGGGAAGAGATAGCATGAAGCTAACCTCTATTTCGGGGATCACAACGTGGAGTGTCGAGACCCTTCAACATAGGATTGTCGAAATGAGAAATGAAAAATGCATTTTGATTAGGCCCATGGTCACAACCAGTGGGAATATGGGATAAACACAAGACCTTGCGGATTTAATCCAACGATGCTTGTTAAATGGAAATTTGATTGAAGGGATAATGTTGATATTTACGATTAACTTTTCAGTTACGATTCAGTTTGCAGAACCGAATCATGGTTCTTGGATGGTTGGCGATTCAGTGGCTGAAGTGTTGTTGTCCTAGGAATTCGAGGTGTAATTGAAGTTGTGTGAAGTGCATAAAAGAAAGACGCAGTGAATGTGTATGATTTAATTTTTGAATGAAAAATGAGTTGAACTATAAGAAAGGGAAAATTATAGTATGCACAGTGTGAGACCAACAGTATGCGCAGTGTGAGATAAAACTCAGAGATGAGTAACAGATGCTGAAGAGATAGAAGCAAGAGAAGAATTGCAAAACAACTTAAAGAAGAGAAGAATTTCAGAATAGATAGAAGCATAGAAGAATTGCAGGACAGAAGAGAAGTGGTAATAATTGAAACACCTGCATTGTTGGTCATTCAATCATTTTACATATAAATAGGGAGGTAGGGTGGTGCTAGGGAGGACTGTGGTCCTCTGATATTCAAGTTAATGCTTGAATATTGGGATTTGTAGCTTCCATATATTTGTGGCTAGAAAACAGGGTGGTGCTTGGGAAAACACAACGTTTTGTATATGCAAGTTGGTGCTGGTATAAGTGGAAGTAGGTGCTTCCATCCAGTCGACGTTGAAACACTTAGGGAGTTGGTGCTTCCTTCTAGTGGCTGCTAGAGAAACCAGAGAGTTGGTGCTCTCAACAAGTTATAGATTGTGAAACAGAGGTAGTAGCCTCACTTTGATTTGGTTCTCAAACATAGATGATGTATAGAACTTAAAATACTACCTATCATTTCGAAGAATAAGAGGTTTTCTCCCTTTATGGGTTTCCTTGTAAAAGTTTGTCTCTGTATATATATTATGTGTGACTGATGCTCATTATTTATGTTGTCCATATGTTGTATAATATTGATGGTCACTTGTGGAAAGATTAAAAATGGTTCAATAGACTCAAAATTGTTTAAGCACAGTAACAACTGATTCAACCACCCTTCTCAATTGTTTTAGTAATTTCAACATAACTTTTATCCAAGATGACAAACTCGGTCATGCTAATTTTTTGTTAGCAAATTAATGACATTATAATGCTTCTCCACAAAATAATTGAAAAAAACACAGATTATTGTTTAGATTATATGTTGAAAATATAATTTCACAACATACCAGTTTGGTGCAAAACTGTTGCTATAGGAAATTTTCTAGCATGCCAGAATTTGTTGTGAAATCTTTTTTCTTGATTGTTTTGAACTTCAAGCTTTTTTTTAGATATATACAATATGTATTATGGTTTTGGCCTCTACATTTTGATGAACTTAAACCATACCATAGCTACTCCATAAAAAAAATGATATGAATGGAGAATTTCAAAACCCACGCTCCAACATATGTATACATTAGGTTTATTTTACAAGCATGTAACTTAAAGGACATTGAAGAGTATGGAAACAATTTTTGTCTTTAAGCCAATGTCATAATTGTATAAGAATATCCCCTTGAGATAGAAATACTAGATAGCTTCAATAACTTTTAATGTCAATTGGGACGAAAGCATAATCTGAATTTAACACCATTTCAAGATATTCATGTGAGAGCTTCTTGACTCCTTAATTTTATCAAACAACGAAGAAAACCTCCATAAAATGAAACTCTAGATTAAAAGAAAGACAAGGTTAAATACCAAAACTTTTACTTTTAATCAATGAATCCCTCTTTCCAATTTGAAGTAATTGTGAAGGTGTTATAGGAAGGTAGACATAGTAGACTTGTAGTTATTTTGGAAAAACTTGTAAACCTTGTCAATAAAAAAATATTTCAAAAGGCCAATGCTCTTATTAGTTCTCAATGTAGTATTTTTCTTTTGCTTGTTAGGTTGCATGGATGTAGATGGAGGTTAGAATAGTAATGGGAATCTTATATAGAAACAAATATTCAATAGTATGCAGGAGATTTGGAAGCCTTATGGTTTAGCTAAGGAACAAGAAATTTCGTAACAACAAGAATTTTGCAGCGAGTAGGGTTAGATGATTTAAAAAATTGAAATAAAAAATTTTAAAACATGATTCATAGATGGATGTATTTTCTGCAGGGAAAATACTGACTTCGATGCTTAAAACCCATAATTTCTTACTGTTATGGAGATAAGACAATTTTGCAGCAATTTGACAGTTGACAGTTTGGCACTGCGAAATGCTAGGATCTTTTGTAGTGAGATTTAGACTGGTTTTTTGCAAGTAAAAAAGGTGCAATTTTTATTTAAATGCCGAAGTAAACCTTCAACAAGCTTCTTTGACCTAATTTTTTTATGTGTTAACAATATCCTTTAGGTACCTCATCACATGTTTTACTGCAATCAGGTTAGCATGTCTAGGCTCAACCATGTGCTAACTCAAGGCGTTCATTGTAAAACATATATATGGACCTGTGATACACTTTCTCAGCTACAAATCAATCTGCACACTCATGTACTGTCTCTTTGTGCTTTCTACAAAGCACTTTCTATCTCACTTCCTGAGAGTATCTCCCCTACTCTCTTTGCAATTGTTTCTTTTGGGACTAGGAATCTGCACCTGCAACTTCTCTTTATAAAGATGAGAATGAATGTTGCATTCTCACTGTAGTTGTTTAACTATGAGAGTAGCTCCTCTACTCTACCACAATGAAAAATTCATCTAAAACTGTGAATGCCTCAATAACTGACACTGAAGGTAGCTTTTCCTCTTTCTTAGGAGGAAACTCAATCTTCTACTATAGTCATGTCTCCATGGAATAACGCATGTACTACACCATCTAACAATGGAGGTAACTCAATATCAAATAAGGGAATCTAATACATTCTACCTCTGAATCTCATATTTCATCGTCTTCTTTTAATGGATCATGGTTGTTTTAGTTGATCTAACTGGTTGTATTCATGAGCACCATAACTATTTCTTTGATTTTTGGTATTATCCATCATGGAAGTGTACCTTCTCCCTGCATGAGAAAACAAACTCCATATGAGCCTTGACTTCATTTGAGTCTACAATATCCTCAGAATCTCAACAACATATACTTGGTGTTGGTTACCAAGTTTTAATATGATAATATGAAAAAATGCATCAGAATTCAAATGGATTATGATTCCTATCAAGGAGGCCTCACTATCCACTGACCAGGTCTTGTCATCAAGAAATTGTAGGGAATTTTGAGCCATAAATGATGTTGATGTATGACACTAATGAGCTCCCGTACTAGGGACATTAAATTTTAGAATTTTAATGTGCTCGTTTCACCATATAAAATATTACATTATTGTCAACCAACCATAGGAACACATGCCACCCCCGAGAACATAAACTATATCCTGAATTTAAATGATACCTCGTTGGATTCTCATACCGAGGATAATGATCCAACCAGCTAAGATAAAAACGCATAAATACTAATGTTATTAAACTTAAAAATGAAATCAAATATGAAGGGTGTGTACCTATAGCGTGTATTGTAAGACTGCTTGCTTGATCTGTACGATGTCTGGATGAATGATTATACTTCTTCACATTTTTTACCTCGCCCTCGTGATATAATAAATATCACAAAAAAAATTCTTTAGCTCTTTTACTACTTGAAGTCTAATTAGGGAAGAAAATAAATATTTCTATTAATATCACTTGATAGAGATCAAGTTCTTTTGAAGCACTAATTCCTATACCACAGGAGATATGACTCATTTGAATCATCTTATTTTGTTATTTTCCAATCAGGTTCATCTTCTTCTGTGAAATGAGCATGATGTCTTTTAAACTTTCTATTTCTATTCTGGTCTTTTACATGGGGAAAATTTCTTGCAATATGTCCCATTTTCTGGCAAATGAAGCATCTGAATCTTGAGAGATCTTTATGAGAATCTTGTCCTTTATGAGGCTTCTCAAAACATATTGTGAGAGTGAACTTCTTTCTTAAATCTTTCCTTTTCTTGCGTGAGTTGTTAGCACTTGATATTCATTTATTTCTATCTTTTTCTTTCTTTCCTCTAATATAGCTTATTCTTGAGTACAATATTCCCAGAATCTGCTGAACTTAGTCTAGAAAAGATTTCTTGGATGAAGGATTCCCAAGAATTTGGAATACCATTCAATGTGGTCATCATTAAATCATCTTATTTAATTCAGTTTCCAATAGCTTCAAGTTTTTATTTAATATGGGACACCCTTGTGAAGTAAGATTCCATGGTTTTTGAATTTTTCATTTTCACATTCTTGAGTTGTGCCCTCAAGGTCGTTTTTTGATTGATGTTCTTGCCTTCAAATAGATGGGATAAGGTGTCCACCATTTTATTTGTAGTTTTTAATGTTGAAACACGTGGAATCAAGTGGTTCTTGATGGATTCGGCAATGATCATCTTCCCTTTGATCAGATCCTTCTTATATTTGGATTTTCCATCATCTCCCTCTGGATCTTCAATATATATATTTTTTTTAATTACAAGGTAATTTTATTCTAGAATGAGCATTACTCTATACTTCCATGCTCAAAATTCATCATCTCCTTCAAGATTTTCGTCAAGTTTGGTACTGGTAGCCATCATCCCTAGAACAAGTAAAATAACAAATAACTCTTCAGGATATGGATCTTAGACCTTACCAGAGACATTACTAAGCCAAGGATTAGTTCTATCAAAAAATATGTAGTAGATGCAACCGGACTTAGGGTTTATGAGGAAACTCTAATTTTTAACTTGTAAAATTTTGAATTTTAGTCCAGGGAATAGATTCACATTACTTAAGAGAGTTCCTAGGCGTGCTTACTTTCTCTAGTGACCTCCTTAAATAAGAAAAACATCACACCTAGGGTTTATGCAGTTGTAGCAGCTGCAACATCTGTTGCAATTTACAAAATTCCATCCAACTAAGAATTTATGCATAGGAAGAGGTGTTCTAGGGTTGGGAGAGCCTTCCTATTCCCTTACCTTCTTCAACTAGTTCTTATTTTCTATGAAAAGGCCTTCTTTCAGGCCCGAGCCAATACCATGTTGAATTTTCTTCTTAAGAATTTAATTAGATTAGTGTTCTTTTACTTTTAAACCATTAGAAAAATAAGTACATATAAAGGATCATTGAAAGAATAACATCCACGACATATACAATATTTTCTCTGGGAAAACCCTCTAGGAGAAAAACCCAACAAACTTCCTCAATACAGATTCACCAACCAAGAACAATGCCTCTCTCAAAGAGAGAACTAACAAAGAAGAAGATCCTCCTCAAACCCTTGACTAGGGAAGAGTAATGCACCACATAACCAATATATACACAAAAGATAAACTAAGAACCTCCACAACGTCGCCTCCTAACTATAGTAACTTATCCCTCCAAGAATTGCACACTTCTCTTCTTTAGCCACATAACTTGTGTTGTATGTGTGTTCAAATGAGGTGCTAGCCTCCCTTATAAATAGTAGTTTGGCCAACCTAAATTAGGTCTCGACTGACCTGTCACTTTATCCTTTTAATTTACATTTTACTTGTCAAGGCACAATAGGGCCTACTTTTACAAAGTCACAATAGGGTCATCTCAACAATTATAATATAATAATATTCTTTAGGGTTTTGTCTTGGTCAAATACAATAAGAATATATTTTGAGGTTACTAAAACTCCAACGATCTTTTCTTGTAGATTGAATGTGTTGTAAAAGGAGGTTTCCCCCTCGAAGTGGACTATCATTCATTGAATTTGTATCATTATCAAGGAATCAGTTGAAAACATTTGGTATCAAAGCATAAGATCCTAAGGTATTTCTTCTTCAATCAAGATATATTGGCATTTTCAGTATATTTTTTTTTCTCGAAAGTTTCAGACAACTTAAATTTGAGGAGACTAAGGAAAGATAGAAAAGAACATGTGGTCATAATTTTAGTTTTTTTTTTGTTATAATTTATGATATATCTTCTATGGAAGTTACAATTTGTGAATAGTCCTGAAATTAGTCTCAAACAAGTGATTTTTTTATTTATTTTCACTATAAACAAGTTTTGGTGAAGTTTAAGAATCCATTTTTTTCACAATTCTGAGGAGACACAACCAATTACCTGTGGAAAATTTTCATATTTTGAATCATTATAATTTATGATATATATCTTGTGGATGTTGGGTTTTTTTTACTAATCTTTAAATTAATCTTAAGCAAGTCATTTTGGTATTTTTGATATAATATTTTACCAATAAAGGTTTAGATTGTAAAATTTTTAGAAGTTTAAGAAGTCATACCAAAGCACTACATGATGGAATTTCATACTTAGAATGGTTCAAAATTATATACACACACACACACACACACACA
>JZKD02S1910643.1:313321-327253 GCA_000966675.3 Picea glauca
TATATATATATATATATATATATATTATCACAAGTATCACTTAGACCTAGACATTATTTTCCTAGGATGGGCGACATTTTATTAAGGAATTTGTTTAAAATCTTTCTCATCACATTATTCGTTCCAAGGCCATATAGGTTTATTCATTTATTATTCAACAATGCCACGTGACCTTCAGGACGCACTAGGTGTTCCAAGGATGCCACTTGCCTCATTATGTTTCCCTTGTGCAACGTGCCCTTCAAGATGCACTATGTGCTCCAAGGGTTCCACTCGCCTATTTTTGTTTTTCTTGCGCGTCGTTCCCTTCAGGACACACTCCATGCTCCAAGGGTCCCACTCGCCTCTTGATTGACTTGGTAGACATCAAAAACCCTTGGAGTCAATACTTCGCCAGGTGTTCTTGTGGGAGACTAAGGGACTCTAAAGAATAATGCCCCTGCCTTATTGCGCACCCCTTAGAATCATTGTGAGTGACTGTCACAGTCTACCCTCACGACATCGTGGGTCTTCTCGAACTAGTTTTTCATTAACCTAAAGTTTGAGCCACATCGAGAGTGCTAGTAGGTTGTGGCAGGGCTGCGTCCACACCTCTCCCTCAACGTCTCTGGTTATCGTGCATGACCCCTCTACTCCACATTTGAGTATGGTCGGCAATCTATCATCAGCCTACATCATCAACAAATCATGTCAGAAATAATATCCATAATCATATCATCTAATCAGATGCACAAATGTCATATATATACAACTATCAAACCCCAATAGTCCATTCCCTGAGTTGATCCAGAGTCCAAGGGTTTCATCAATGCCTAAGAATCCTCGAGGTCCAAATCTTGCACACTCAGGAGAACCGAGCCAATAACACATGTCTAGGTCAATATAGAAAAATAACATATAATCACATCCATAATGCGTCATAAGAAAAATCAATGGTCAATGGTATAATAATCTAGATCACTTGCAAGCAAGTTTCCTCAAAGAATAAGTTTTCTCAATGCGCGCAAGAGAGGGATATTACAATTTATTAGATAATCGAGGTCTCCAGATGGTAAATGGAAATGGAGTGATGGTGAAGTCACTATGAATTTCTTATTTATTTATTTTGGAGCTGTAATTAATTATATGTAATTGAGCATACGATGATAAGACCTGGAAAATCATGCGTACCCTTGGGTTTTTTGGGTCACCAATGAAAATTTTAAATTTAGGGAGACTAAAGAGGGGTGAGGGCATGACTGTGTGGGTTAACCATGGCTAAGTAAATGAGTCATGAGTTAAATTTTTTCTTATAGGTCAACAGTTGTGAATTTTTTTTCGGGTCCATTTGTTTATGGTTTCCCATGATGTGGTGTCCATGGAATTGCATAAAAAAAATCCTATGAAAGGCTTTGTTAGTGTTGGAAGTCACTCTTGGATTGCTTGCAAGAGCAGAGCCCGACACCCATCAGTTTTATGTCACGATATTTTTTAATGGATGATCAGATGGGGGGAGACTCGGGGAAATATCATTCTAACTCAGGGACTGGGTCAGGCATGCGAGGGACAAAGGAGGTCTTTATATAACTTAAGCCAGTGGGTTGATTAAAAGATGAGTAGGTGGAAGACTTGGTAAGAAAGGTGAACAAACGACTTTAGGCAACAGGCTTCCAGTGGTTTGCAGAGGAAAGACTCTGAATGCAAGATCCTCTTGATTCAGGGTCTCAAGAAACTAAAAGGGGACTTGACTGGATCCTCCAATTCCAAGTCACTCAGCACTGGGAAAATCACAAGAACTTATTAGAAGAAATGTAACTGCTACAGTGATCCAATCCAACATCATCCTATAACAGCTACGACTCGACTGGACCCTCCAATTGCAAGTTGTTCTAACACAGTATAACAAAGATGTAAAAGAAACTGGCATTCATAAGGCAAGAAGTCTCAGAAGTCCATACATAACCAGAGTATCAGTGCTTCATTAAAACTTTACAATCAGAAGCTCTGCTCAACCATCGATAGATACCAAAATGGAGAAAACGCCTACATATACTCAAAACAACAACCGCAACAAAATCGAGACGTTGCATTAAAAACTTTGCGTCTCAATGGCTTCTGACAATCTTCCCCTGCAGTCTCTGAATGATTGTGCAAATTATGGTAGACGCAATCGAACCCCTGAAAGTTCCGAGGGAGAATCGACATGCCTTTAATTTGTTGCCAGACTTTCCCATTATGGTGGAGGCAACGTCTAACCACCACCAACTACTTAAATAACTGCTTCATTGGGATTGAGGATGGCCTGACCAACTCGACACTTCTGCGACGTGGAAGACCCTTCGCGCTACCACCTATATTAGTTGAACGGCCTGATGAATAGGCGTGGAGACTAGCATGAAGGATGGGGCGCATAACGGGAGTGGTGGCACCAAAACTATGAGGGTGTGATAAGAAGTGACGAGGTGTGAGAGGGGCGACAGGTGAAGACACATGGCGGAAGGCAATAAGCAGAGGGCGCAGGAGATGAGATATAATGGGAACACTCTTAGTGGGAGGCTGATGTGGAAAGGAGCGAGACACATGGTAGGCGGTGAGCTGATGATGATATAGGAAAGGGACCACACGGACCGGAAGAGGGGAGATGGACAGATGTCAGAGGATGAGGAAGGGGCTAAAGGGAGCGAACCTCATCGCGTGGTTAGGTGGAGAACAGATGGCGAGATGATATGACAAGAAAGGGGGCCCCACGTTGATTTAAACACAGAAAGACATATGGTGTCTGGATTTCTTGTGCGTCGTTGATCCGGGCACTAAAATTGCAGTCGTCAGAGACATGCGTCCTCGATTCCGAACCCCCCCCCCCCTCCGCTTAAAGGGAGAAGGGGGAGAGGGGTCTAGAATCGCCTTATACGTCGTTGATCTAGGCGCTACGATTGTGACCATTGAAGAGGTGCACCCTCGATTCTGGACCCCCCACCCCCCTCCGCTTAAAGGTAGAAAGGTGGGGGGGCTCTGGAATCCTATGTGTGTCGTTGATCTGGGCGCTCAAATCACAGCCATCCAAATTTTCTTGCCTCTTAATCACAAGCGCACTTGTGCCCTGAACTTATAGTAAATGGGTTTTTCACCCACTCCTTCGCATTCTAACCCCTCCTTACCAGAAATGTCGCTAACATTAGGCTCCATGGGGGATAGAGTTGTCCCTGTGATTCTCTAAGGACTCTTTTGAAGATTCAATTCCTTGTGGTTGGGCTATGGAGTCATTTATTAAGTTGAAATTAAATCAATATTTACAAAAACAAAAGAGCCGACTGTGGCTCACAAAAAACATTTTTTCAAGAAATGACCATTTACTGGGCCATTAAAAACTTCTTTGCCTTCCAAATCCTGCAACCGGTAAGTGTTGTTTGAAAACACTTCAGAGATATTGAAAGGCCCAAACAAGAGGGCATGAAACTCACTGTGCTTGCCCTTTTCCTGCCTAGGCACATCCCATTTGAGCACCAGATCACCTTGCTCAAAATCTCTCTTTCTGCTCTTTCTGTCAAAATCCTGCTTGATCTTCTGCTGGTGATAGTAGGCCCTGTCCATGACCTGTTCCCTGATCTTTGTACTTCCACCATATAATGAATCCTTCTGACCATATGGTCAAGCTCTCCTTCAAGGTCCTGGAGGAAATTCTCCATAGATAAGGCGAGATGAGTAGGGAAAATAACCTCTGTCCCATAAACAAGTTGGAAAGGTGAAATGCCCAGGGATTTCTTTGTTGTCACCCGATCAGCCCATAGAGAAAATTTGAGCTTTGAATCCCAGGCCCTTTTATTGTCTTCCAGTAATTTCTTAATGAGCTTGATCAAGCTTTTATTGGAAGACTCTGCAAGTCCATTTCCCTGAGGATAATAGGGAGTAGAGTGAGTTAGTGAAATCTCAAACTGTTCACAGAACTTAACTAGAGGCTCAGACCTGAAAGGGGGGGCGTTGTCAGTGACAATTTTGCTAGGACAACCAAATCTGGCTATGATATCTTCCAGGAAGCTGATAATTACTTCGTGAGAAGTGCTCCTGGTGGGGACATATTCTATCCATTTGGTGAAATAATCTGTCGCAGTCAGGATCCATCTGTGTTGGCCACTTGAGGGAGGATGAATTTCTCCAATGAAGTCCAATCCCCACTACCGAAAGGGTGCTGAAACTACTACAGGCTTTAATGGAAAAGATTTGAACTGCTGCTTTCCTGAGAACTTTTGACATTTGATGCAAGCTCTGATTTCTCTGCAGACATCAGGGAATAAAGTGGGCCAGTAATACCCAACCCGGAGGATCTTGTGAGATGTGTTCTTCCAGAAATGATGACCTCCGCAAAGACCACTATAGAAATCAAACATTACCTTCTGGGATTCTTTCGAGTCCAGGCATCTTAAAAATACCCCTAAAGGGTCTTTCCAGTATAGGACTTGGTCAATGAGGCAATACCTGACATCCTTGAGCTTTAAATCTCTTTCCTTACTTTTTCCCAATCCATTAGGAGGTTTTAATTCCTGTAGAAAATACATGATATCCTTGTACCAGGGGCATGTTGCTAGTGATAAGGCACCTCGGAAATGCTTGTTGGATGGCTCATCTTGCTTATTGATGAAGTTAATTCCCAAGGCTTTGCAATTGGATTCAGCCAACAACTTGGCTAAAACCTGCCCCTTTATCAACTTGGTGGGCTTGATCACTAGATCAAACTCTAGGATCTTGGTAATCCATTTACCTTTTCTTCCATCTATGTCAGGTTGTACAAGAATGTCCTTCACAGAGGCCGAAGGAACATATGCAGTGATTCTTGAGTGAAAGACATAGAATATGAAGGCTTTGAGGGATTTCACCAAGGCGTAGGCCTGCTTTTCCATGATCTTGTACTGGAGTTCTACATCTCTCAATGCCTTTCTATAGAAGGCAATAGGTTTCTCTCGCTCTTGATCATTTTTCTGCAACAAGACCGTTGCTACTGTATCACAAGAAGAAAAAGAAAAAATTAGGAAATCTTTGGAATAGTCAAGACTGATCAACACAGGTGCCTCAGTCAATGCCCTTTTTATTTGGACAAAAGATTCCCTGGGTTCAATGGTCCATTTGACTTCATTTCCCTTCCTGAGCATGGTTGTGATGTGTCTCACTAGCTCAGCAAAATTTGAGACGAATCTCCTCAGAAAATTAATCTTCCCCAAAAAGGCCTGAACCTCCTTCTTTGATCTGGGGAGCTATAGGGTCTGAATCGCTTCTACCCTGCTAGGATCAATCCTCACTCCCTCTTCCGATACTATATGGCCTAATAACTTCCCCTCCTTCATGGAAAACAAATATTTCTTGGGGTTCAGGGATAGGCCAAACCTCCGACACTTCAGGAAAACCTTCTTCAAGTGGTAGCAATGCTCCTTGTCTGTCTTGGAGAAGACCATGATGTCATCTAGATAGATTACCACAAACTGGTCCTTTTCCCTGATGAAGGCTATGTCCATGGCCCACTGAAATGTTGGTCCTGCATTCATCAGTCCGAAAGGCATTTTTCCATACATGAATGTGCCCCAAGGAGTGGTGAAGGTCGTTTTTTCCCTGTCCTCAGGCATGACTGATATCTAATTGTAACCAGAAAAGCCATCAATCATGGATATTCTAGATGCGCCAGTGACCTTCTGCAATATGTGTTCCATGTTGGGCAGGGGATATTTGTCTTTCCTTGAGCTCCTATTCAGGTTCTTGAAATCAACACAGAGTCTGATTTCCCCACTTTTCTTCCTTACCGAGACCAAATTGGCCACCCAATCAGAATATCTCAAGGGGACAATGATTTGGGCATCTAGCAGTTTCTTCACTTCTTTCTCCATGACAGGTAGCAACAGGGGATTTATCTATCTTAGCTTCTGCTTGAATGGATTAGCCTATTCCTTCAGTGGGATCTTGTGTTCAATGACTGATGTGTCATATGTCTTGAGGTCTTCGTAGGTCCATGCAAACACATCAACAAACTCCCTCAGCAACTCAGTATATTCAGCCCTTTTCTCTCTGGTCAAATCCCTCGACATCTTGACAAACTTAGGCTCCTCTAGGGTGCCAATGTTGCACTCAGCTGTGTCAATGTCATCACCTGAAACTCTACCCTTTACCGCCACATTGTTCCCATCGAACAATCTTTCTAATGGGACTAGTCCCCTCGGAATGTGATTGCTAGGAAGCTGAATAATGTCATGCTTTGCTATTTTACTCATCAACTTACCCCCATCAAACCCCTCCTCAGAGACGGAATCTTGGTCAATATGCATATCTGAAAATTCTTCGATAGTCTCCAAGAACTTCTTGATCTTGATATCATCCTCAAACACCTTCCAATGCTTGACGTTATCAGGTATGGAGGGCCTGTATCTCACTTCTACATCATACCTAAATTTGGGCGACAAGGGTACCTTGAAATCGCTCGCTGATGTAGCCAAGGAATCTGCCACCGCGTTCTCCTTTCTTGGGATGAAGGAAATGTTAAACGCTGAGAAGAAACTGTCAATTAGGTCCCACACCTCATTTCTGTAACTCCTGAGCTGAGGATGCTTGGCCTGATAAGTGCTTTTGATCTGCTGGACTACCAACTCGGCATCTCCGAACACTGCTACCTCTTGAATTCCCATTTCCCTTGTGGCTCTTAATCCTAGGATAAGAGCATCATACTCTACCACATTGTTGGTAGCTTCGAATTCTAATTTGTATGACAGAGAGGTGGTCTCCTGAGTAGGTGACACAAAAAACACCCCGGCTCCAGCGCCTTCCCTGGAAGAGGCTCCATCAAAGAAAATTTTCCAGACAGGGGTGATGGAGGGAGGAAATTTAGGGGAAATGGCAGGCTACTTTATGAGTTTCACAGGAGGCTCGGGCACATGGGTGAGCTGTAGTAAACTGGAGCCTAAATCAGTGTCCAAGGAAAAGATGGGATGATTGGTAGGGTTGGCTTCATCACTGATTATGTAGGCTAGTTGGGCTTCCCTGTATAGTCTTCTATGATCTCCTCCAAACACTGGGATAGTAGCATATGTGAGGTCCATCTGCAAGGTTCCCCCTAGTCTTTTTATCCAATATCATGATAGCAACATACTGAACTTGGGGGGAACATCGGCCACTACAATATCCATGACCACACTTTTCATGGGCAGTTGAAATAAGTTCACAACCAAGTCCTAAATAAATCCAAGACACTGAACTCTCCTGGAGTCAAAAGAATAAATGTCATGATAGGCTCAGGTAACTTCTAGCCCTAACTCTTCCATGATGGTTTTGGGCATGAGGTTGTGAGAAGCCCCTGAATCCATCAAGCAGTTGTGCAGTACTTTATCATGTATGTTCAGGGATGTGTAGAAAGGAGGGGATGAGTCATCTATGTCTTCTACAATAGGACCTAGAATAACTATAGGCTTTTAATATTGGAGGCTTATGGAGTCTACGGGAGGGGATGAGGCTTCATACTGCAAAATCTTAGAGAAGAATTTTTTGAATTCTTCATGTTTGATTAGCTCAGTGAGGGGCACGAGGATTCTGATCTTTTGAATCTCATGCTCGAAATTAAAAGAAGATGCAAGATTTGGAATTTCTCTTATTTCAGGAACATGATTGTGGACAATGGGAGAGAGTGGTTGAGCCTTCTTACCTCTATGAATATCTTCTACTTCATTAGCAGGTTTCTCTGTTCTAGTGGACTACTCAGGAATATCAGGTTCTACTGTCTTTTTTTCAGACCTCAGGTTGTACCTTCCTCGGCCGTCGCTAGCCTTGTCTCCCTTGCTCCACCCATTTAGCTGAGTATCCATGAGAGACTCCTCATAAGATGATTGAGTGAGGTGAGGAAAAGGGGGAGTGTCTCCGAAGCAGTGGATTTCAGGATCAAGCTCGTATGTTTTCCCATTTTCATATTCAGCCACAAAATTGTTCTGAAAAGGGGCCTAAATTCTTTGGTCTTCTCTGTCTCTTCCCCTCTCTTTGTGCATAGTCGGGGAAGCGATATTGTTTGGCCTCCTAAAACCCCCTTTGATTTCAGTGCTATGAGGCCCCTTATTCATTTGCTTCTTTTCCACCTTCAGTCTCTCCATCTCTTCAGACAAAAACTTCATCATCTGGGTCAGTTCATCCACTTGAGTGTGGGGAAACGATGAGCCAGAAGTTGAGGCTTCAGACTTTCCCTTTCTCCTGTATACGTCTTCCTTGTTCCTCAGTCTGTCAGCTTCTAATATGTTGGATTCCAATTCTATGGCCGCATCTTTCATTTGAGCTAAGGAGGTGTCTCTTCTTTCTCTCAATAAAAGGTAGAAATCAAGGTCAAATGCACCAGCATAGGAAATTTGGGCAGAGGATTCTGAGGGGTTTATTTCTGCAGGAATCTTATCATACATCTTATTGAATCTTTTGGAGAAGTCAGAGACAGTCTCTCCTTCCATTTTCTTCAAAGACCCAAACTCTGTCATGTAATACATGAAATCCTTCCTATCTCCCCACTGCCTCAGGAAAACACTGTCCAGGGCTTCAATTCCAGCAATAGATCCGGGGGTCAATCCTCTAAACCATTTACTCACCCCACCATCCAGGCTCTGGATGAAGAATCTCATCCAGACATATTCATTTGCAATGTTTAGGTTGTCTGCATAACTGTAGAAAGCAGCCAGATGCTCTTTTGCAGTTATGTCCCCTTCTCCGGTGAACTTGGGCATGTATTTCAAGTAGTCTCCAGCAGGGAGAGGGTTCATGGGATGGGGTAGGATTAAGGGAGCATATCTAGTAGCGACTATGGCGTCCATTCAATTCATAGGGGGATTAGCACCAGCCATAGGAATATTAGGTAGAGGAGATCTTGGAGGAGAATGAGTGTGAACAGAAGATGTCGGAAAAGAGATTCTTGAAGGAGACAACGGAAAAAACAGAGAGAGAGCTAAGGGACCTGAATGTGCAGATGCTTCTCTCTGTGTAGTAGTAGAAATAAAAGGAGGGGTGGTGAAAAATTTTGAGGCCTAAGGTCTCTACTGAGGCACAACTTCCAGGGGGGGGGGAGTGACAAGGCTCTCTCTTTCTGATGCCAGACCAGGAGGATAAAACTCAGCAGGAACGATCTTGAAATTCAGAAAATGGGAAACCTCAGAGAAAGGACGACTAGGAAGATGAGAATAAGAAAATGGAGTTTTTACAGAAGGAGGCAGGGAAATACCTGATTCAATGGCGAAGCCTTCTCCTTGAGAGGGATTCCCTTTTCTGATAATCACCTCCGAATTTTCTTCAGGCGTGGCCAAAGGCATCTGTGGATGGTACCGCCTGTGTCTACCACTGGAAGCCACAACTAACCCAATGGGTTCTCCACAGTGGAGTCGTCACAATGGAGTCGCCAGGTGCACAGTAGCAATCTTGATAATTCTGATATCTGATGCACCTTCAGAATCAATTAATCATTGTCGTTCAATCCCAGGGAAAATATTCAACTTCGTCCCTGGCAATGGCTCCAGAAATGTTAGCGTCGGAAGTCACTCCTGGATTTCTTGCAGGAGCAGAGCTCGACACCCATCAATTTTATGTCACGATAGTTCTTAATGAATGATTAGATGGGGGGAGACTTGGGGAAATATCATTCTAACTCAGGGACTGGGTCAGGCATGAGAGGGACAAAGGAGGTCTTGATCTAACTTCAGCCAGTGGGTTGATTAAAATATGAGAAGTTGGAAGACTTGGTAAGAAAGGTGAACAAATGACTTTAGGAAACAATCTTCCAATGGTTTGCAGAGGAAAGACTCTGAATGAAAGATCCTCTTGATTCAGGGTCTCAAGAAACTGAAAGGGGACTTGACTAGATCCTCCAATTCCAGGTCACTCAGCGCTGGGAAAATCACAAGAACTGATTAGAAGCAACGTAACTTCTATAGTGATCCAATCCAACATCATCCTATAACAGCTACAACTCAACTGGACCCTCCAATTTCGATTTGTTCTAACACAGTATAACAAAGAAGTAAAAGAAACTAGCATTCATAAGGCAATAAGTCTCAAAAGTCCATACATAACCAGAGTATTAGTGCTTCATTAAAACTTTACAACTGGGAGCTCTGCTCAACCATCGATAAATACCAAAATGGCGAAAACGCCTACATATACTCAAAACAACAACCGCAACAAAATCAAGATGTTTCATTACAAACTTTGCATCTACATGGCTTCTGACAATCTGCCCCTGCAGTCTCTGAATGATCGTGCAACTTATGGCAGACACAATCAAACCCCTGACAGTTCCAAGGAAAAATCGATGTGCCTTTAATTCATCGCCAGATTTTCCCATTATGGCAGAGGCGATGTCTAACCACCACCAACTACTTCAATAATTGCTTCATTGGGATTGAGGATGGCCCGACCAACTCGTCACTTCTGCAACGTGGAAGACCCTTCGCGCTGCCACCTAGATCAGTTGAACGACCTGATGAATAGACGTGGAGGCTAGCGCAAAGGATGGGGTGCATAATGGGAGTGGTGGCACCAAAACTATGAGGGTGTGACAAGAAGTGACAAGGTGTGAGAGGGGCGACAAGGGAAGACACATGGCGAAAGGCAATAAGCGGAGGGGTCAAGAGATGAGATATAATTGGCATGCTCTTAGTGGGAGGCTGACGTGGAAAGGAGTGGGACACATCGAAGGTGGTGAGTGGATGATGAGGTAGGAAAGGGACCACACGAACCGAAAGAGGGGAGATGGACAGATGTCGGAGGATGAGGAAGGGGCTGAAGGGAGTGAACCTCATCGCGTGGTTTGGTGGAGAACAAATGGTGAGATGATACGATAAGAAAGGGGGCCCCACGTTGATTTAAATGCAGAAAGACAGATGGTGTCTGGATTGCCTGTGCGCCGTTGATCCGGGCGCTCAAATCGAAGCTGTCGGAGAGATGCATCCTCGATTCCGGACCCCCCCCCCTCCGCTTAAAGGTAGAAGGGCGAGGGGGGTCCGGAATCTCCTTATAGGTCGTTGATCCGGGTGCTCAAATCATGACCGTTGAAGAGGTGCGCCCTCGATTCCGGACTCCCCCCCTCTGCTTAAAGGTAGAAAGTTGGAGGGGCTCTGAAATCCTATGTACGTCATTGATCCGGGTGCTCAAATTGCAGCCATCCAAATTTTCTTGCCGCTTAATCACAAGTGCACTTTCACCCTGAACTTATAGTAAATGGGTTTTTCACCCACTCCTTTGCATTCTAACCCCTCCTTACCAGAAATGTCTCTAACAGGCTTGATGAAATCCATTGTAAATGGGCCTGGATATGATAAGTGAAGCCTCATTTGGCAGTCTTGGTAAGATTGGGATAAGGTCTTTGAATGCAATACTCAAGGTGGAGCACTGAAGGTGTTTAATATTGCAATAGAAGATTTGTTTGCAATCTCAAGAATTCATTGTATGGCCTGGAAAGAACATCCAGGAAATTGGTAGAAGAAGTTGATTCCTTCATGCGGAGCCAATATTTACAAGAAGTGAGTGTAACCATTGTGTTTATAGTACCCACTATCTTGGTGTTTAGATTGTTGACAATATGCTTATAGAAAGCACAATCATGGTTAAGATAAACAGGTGGGCTTAGTTGACTTGGATGTTTGAGATGAAGGATCTGGGAGCAACAAAACAATCTTGGGCATGGAAATTGTAATGTCCCCTAGCTCTTAGAGAGGTAATGAGGAGACTCAGTGGCCTGGGAACCCCCACTAGGTCATAGTCTCACACTGAAGGGGGAAAAAAGTCAATAAGTTAAAATTTATATTTTTAAGTTGACTTAAGAAAGGAAAAGGAAAGGAGTAAAAGATAACTCAATAGAAGAATAGAAGATTAACCCTAGGAGTTAACCTAACTCAATAGAGAATTAGAAGGAAAAGTATAAGTAAGAGGCTGGGGTGCACCTATTACTCATTCTGGTTTTGTATTAGCATTTGATATTGCTCTTGAGCATTCAGTTTGGGGGTTTGTTGTACAAACCCTTGTGAGCAACTCAGTGGTGAAATATCCACTCACCTTGTTCCGCAGCTTGGTCTCGGGGATGAAAGAATCCTCCACACCATTCTAGTCTCAACCCATCTCCTTCTAGTGCTTCAGAAGGGGCGGGACCATCAGTTTGAGTGCTTTTCTGGAGGGTTATCACCATTCTACATTTGTTTGCAGATTGGGACATCTTGGAGCCATAGGGGACGTCCTATAATTCATTAAAACTTAGATCTAGGGAGATTTGCTTGAGGTCTGAGTCTGAAACTTCTTGCATGGGATTCTCATATCCCAATCTATATTCTTGGAGAGTTTCAGAGAATTTGGAGGCCTCCTTCATCAGGGCCGAACCAGCTAGGGTTTTAGTCATCCAGTGGGGCACCCCATTCAGTGGGAAATTCAGATCTACGGAGATTGAGAGGGATCTTAGAGATTCATGCACCTCGGTTATTCTTACCATCGGCCGATCTATATTCTTGGAGAGTTTCAGAGCATTTGGAGACCTCCTTCATCAGGGCCGAACCAACTAGGGTTTCAGTCATCCAGTGGGGCACCCCATTCAGTGGGAAATTCAGATCTACGGAGACTGAGAGGGATCTTGGAGATTCAGGCACCTGGGTTATTCTTACCATCACCTAATCTATCAATTGGCATATTTCTTAAGGTTATTAGACACTTTTGGCAGCAGGGCCGAGTTATTGAGGGTTTCAGCCTTATATTGGAGCATGGCATTCTTCAGCTGGAGAGTTTGGCATTCAGATCTACTTGTATTGATCTTCATTTCTTATTCAGCCTTTGGAAGCATTATTTTGTATTAGCGGGAGCATTTTGTATCAGCTCATATCTATTGCTTGTAGGACCATCTGAGGTTTATGCTAGATCATCCATCTATTGTATTGATCTTACATTGCACATAATAAAAAGGTCAGATATTTGCTTGTGATTCTACATCTTGAATAAATTGTGATCTCCATGTGTTGATGAATCTTGTGTGCACTTAATAACTCAATAAATTAGTAGTAGTTAGTGATTCCAAGAAATAATTTGGCTTGGGATCATTACAGTGGTATCAGAGCCTTGATCCTCCAAACCTGTGGAGAGATCAGTGCATGCAGAAGTACAGGGGAATTGGTATGGGTCGAAGGAAGATAAACAACAGTGAAATAGAGGTATAAATAGAAGGGTCAGGAGATGACCATGAGCCTCAGGGCTTGGTTCTCTTAGTAACTAAATTTGATAAGTTCCAACAAAACATGAACCACATAGAAAGCACATTGGTCCGACAGTTGGATGAGTATCAGGAAACCAACAGAAGGGGACAGGTCGGAATCTATGAAACCTTGAATAAAGTTGACGAGAATCTACAGAAGATGAACAAGAACCAAACTAGGATAACTGACCTTCTGATGCAAGTAACCCATCGAGGCAAAGATCCTGATACGTATTGGAATAAGGAGGCTGGAGGGTCCAGTGGAACCCATGAGGAAGACAGATATAACCCGGAGAAAGCACCAGGATCCGAAGGAAGTCTGGGAGGTGTCACATTCCATGGGCAGATGGGTAGCAGGACCAATCATAGGCCATATGTGCCAGTGTTTACAGAAGAACCGCTAGGCCAACAATCAGGTAGCAGAGATAACCCCAGACCATATATTCCCACATTTACAGATGATCAAGAGCAACATGAACAAGTTGAAGATTTTGTGGCACAATTAGCCAGGACTACCAGGGAATACTACAGCTTGGATATGAAAGTTCAAAGACAGATGTCCCTAGAATAGTATTGTCAACTCAACTTCAGAAACTAGCCTAGGATGAACCATAAGGGTAGCTTTGAGTTTGAGTGAAGGGAAGGGAAGATAGAGATTCCATACTTTGATGGTACGGCTAAGATGACAGCACAAGCATGGGTGCAGAAGCTGGATACTTACCTGCAGCTTAACC
>JZKD02S1910643.1:332979-344136 GCA_000966675.3 Picea glauca
CATTACATGCCTCATCATTGATAACATTTAATCATTCATAAAAGTTCATAAGTTTAAAGTTTAAGTGTATCACTTAATAGTTTCACTGTGTCTAGGGAAATAAAGTGTATAGGTCTCATGTAATCCTGGCCATCTAAGTCAAAAGGTGGTGTTACCTACACCCCACCCTCGAGAAACATATTCTCGAGGCTGTCAAAATAGTGAGGGATAGTCTCGCCGTAGTGTCTCGGTGTCCTCCCAAGTAGCATATCCTGGACTATACTTGTCCCACTGGACCTTAACTTGATCTACCAGATGGTTTCTGAGTTGTCGGACTCTACGGTCCAATATGCGTAACGGTTCGGCCGTGAGGGTTCCCACATCCGATACCTGCAATTCTTTCCAATTTAGTTTATGTGATTCATCAGCAACATAATGACATAAAAAAGATACATGAAATACATTATGAGTTTTATGCAAGTGGGGTGGCAGTACGAGACGATAGGCAACGGGTCAAATTTTCTCTTGGACCCTGAATGGCCCTATAAACCGAGGTGACAACTTTGTCCCCTTACCGAACCATATGGTACTCTTATTAGGTCTGATACGAATGAAAACTTGGTCCCCCACTTCATAATTTCGGCCAGTCCTGTGTGCATCTGCATAACTTTTCTGTCTATCCTGTTCTTCCTTTAGTCTCTGCCTGATCTGAATCACCTATTCCTCCATTTCCTGAATCAATTCTGGCCCAACTATTACTCGGTCTTCTAATCTATCCCAACTCAATGGTGTTTTGCATGGCCTTCCATACAAAGCTTCGTATGGTGGCATTCCGATGGAACTATGATAACTATTATTGTAGGAAAACTCTACCAAAGGTAGGTACTTCTCCCACTGGGTTTGATTATCCATCACATACATCCTAAGCATGTCTTCCATAACTTGATTTACTCTCTCAGTTTTCCCATCTATTTCAGGATGATAAGTTGTTCTTAAGTTCAACTAAGTCCCCAATGCCGACTGTAAACTCGTCCAAAATCTAGATGTGAATCTGGAGTCCCTATCTGAAATGATCTTCTTAGGTATCCCGTGCAAACGGATAACCTCGCTTATGAACACTCATGCCACATCAGTAACATCGTAAGTGTCTCTAATCAGAATGAAATGAGCACTCTTGGTTAACTTATCCACTATCACAATAATGGAATTGTGTCTATGAGATCTTAGTGGAAACCCTACAACAAAATCCATTTAGATGACTTCCCATTTGGACATAGGAACATCATGTGGTTGTAGGAGGCCTGACGGGTGATGGTGATCAACCTTCACTTGTTGACACTCTAGGCATTTGGCGACGAAATGGACTACATCGCACTTCATGCCTACCCAAAATAAGAGTTTCTTCATTTCGGCATACATCTTCTTCACACCCGGATGCGCACAATAAAGTGATCTATGGGCTTCCTTCAATATGATGCTTTGAATATCCCCATTCTTAGGGATGTACATCCTTCCTTGATATCTTAACAATCCGTCTGTTTCTAGATTATATCCTTCATACTTTGGTTCTAACTGTCTCCCGCTCTGGAGGTTTGAAGTAACCTTTAAATACCAATTGTCTCCTAGTAGTTGTGCCGACACATGTTCCCTCAGACTGACCTTTAAGATCACCAAGGAGAAGATACGTGGTCTCCTACTCAAGGCATCTGTGACCACATTTTCCTTTCCCTTTATATATGAAATACCAAAATCATACTCACTCATAAACTCACTCCATCACCTTTTCCTGGCATTCAGATCTCTTTGAGTGAAGAGATGTTTTAATCTTTGATGGTCCATTTTGAGTTCAAAATTTCGCCCCACAAGATAGTGCCTCCAAATTTTCAGAGCTAACATTACACCTGCCAACTCTAAATCATGAGTCGCGTATAAATATTCATGCTTCTTCAAATTCCTTGATGCATAAGCTATCACTCCTCCATCCTGCATTAGCACGTCCCCCAATCCTTGTTTCGAGGCATCCATGAAGACCATGAAGTCCTTTTCCATATCTGGCACTGGTAGAATTGGCGCACTAGTTAGTAATCTCTTAAGCTCAATGAATGCACTATCACATTCTTCTGTCCATTCATACCTGACCCCCTTGCATTGCAAAGTGGTGATGGGTTTCTCTATTTTTGAGAATCCTTCACAAATCTCTGGTAATAAACTGCTAGCCCCATGAAGCTTCTCACCTCATGTGCATTTTTCGGCACTGGCCATTCCATAATGGCCTTTACCTTTTTTGGTTCCACCGAGATTCCTTCGCCGGATATGATATGACCTAAATAGTGGATCTCTTTCTGGAAGAAGGAACACTTCGACAGCTTCCCATACAATTTGTTCTCCCTAAGGCAAGAAAACACTATTCGCAAGTGTTCCTCGTGTTCTCTTTCATTCCTGGAATAAATGAGAATGTCATCCAGAAAAACTTGTACAAAATGGTCTAAGTACTTCTGGAATACGCCATTCATGAGGCTCATGAATACTGTTGGCACATTGGTCAATCCAAAAGGTACTACAAGAAACTCGTAATGTCCAAACCGAGTACGAAAGGGAGTTTTTGGGATATCACCTTCCTTAATCATTAACTGATGATATCCAGATCGCAAATCGATCTTTGAGAATACTGCTACTCCTTTCATCTGATCGAAGAGGTCATATATTCGCGGCATTGGGTACCTATTTTTCACTGTAGCACGGTTCAAGTCCCTGTAGTCTATACACAATCGTAAGGATCCATCCTTCTTCTTTACAAAAATTACCTGTGCGCACCAAGGTGAGACACTGGGCCTTATTAGACCTAAGTCTAGTAACTCCTTCAACTGCATTTGAAATTCACAAAGTTCTGGTGCCCTCATCCTATACAGAGTCTTGGATATTGGTTCTACACCAGGTTTTAGCTCAATAGTAAAATCAAGCTCCCTTTCAGGAGGTAACCCTGGTAACTCGTTTGGGAAAACATCTGGAAATTCTGACAATACCGGATACTAATCTAATGAGGGTCCTTTCCTTTCACCCACTTCTTCCACTACATACAGTCGACACCCTTGCCTCAAGCACCACTTGACCTTCATAGTTGATATAAAGCATAATGACACTTTTCTCTGTACACCCTGGATCACTATTGGTCTTCCTTCGTCATCAATACAAAGAACCCTCTTTGCAAAATAGTTCACCAAAGCTCGATGAGCTGCTAACCAATCCATTCCAATGATTAATTCATATGCTCCAAGAGCAGTGATGTATACCTTCAACCTAGTAGTGCACACTCCTAGGTCTACTATACAATTATCGATGCTAGGTCCTACAGCTTGTTTTTCCCCCGAAAGCATCTTGACTTGTTTAAATTCATCGTGCTCATAGGCTGCCAACCCACTCTTTTCTAATGGAGATGGTGAAATGAAACTATCTGTCACACCAGAATCAAACAAAATATTAACATTAACCCGATTTAACGTACCTGAGGATTCTACTACTGTGGATTGATGTTCGTCCTGGTGGTTGTTAACTACTGCGTAAATCTGATGGTTGCTACTTGCTCTCCCCATCGATGCCTTTCCTTCTCTATGCATGAACCCTGATTGTAGCTCTGGACAATCCCATTCGTAATGGGGTCCTTCAAATCTCCAATAGGAAATACGAGATTGAACCAGTGCACTGTTAGGTGACTGATTCCTAAATGAGTTCCTTCCCCTGGAACCCCTGCCCCTACTAGTTGTTCCTTGAGATGGTCGTGGACCTGTCTGTACCATTGGCGATGAACGAGATGCTGCACTAGCTTCCATTGAAATTCCTGTAGCTACTATCCCTAGCATGACTCTGTTACCATAAGGTGGTGGCCTTGAGCCCCCTCCCCTAGGAAATGTCCTCGGGGTCTTTCCTATGAATCCGGGGAGATGCGGAAATGTCGATCTTGTACCTCCTATTAGGTTCATGTGTTCTTCCGCATAACGGGAACTTTCTACTGCCTCCACTACTGAAGATGGTTTCCACATCTGCACCATAGCTCTTATCTTCGGGTTCAATCCATAAACAAAGTGCTCTACCTGTCGCTGGTCATTATCCATATACGAAACATACTTGACCAGTTCCATAAACCTGATCTCATATTCTTCTACAATTATGTTTCCTTGTACTAGGGCATGAAATGACCCTACCTATTGCTCCTCGTAGTATGCTGGTAGATATTTCCTTCGGAACCTTTCCTCGAAAAGTTCCTAAGATACTATGTCTGGGGTAAGGTGTAGTTGTCTTTCCAAGTTGCCCCACCAGTTCAAGGTGCTATCTCTTAACTAGAAAATTGTGATCTTTTCCTTCGAGTTGGACGCATAGTCTCTTAAGGCACAACATCTTGTCATGCCTTCCAACCATGCTTCCGTGCGTTCATTGGCGCGACCTCCGGTAAACTCTGGAAGTTTGATCTTCTGCAATTCTCGTGTGATGTCTTCAGGTGGAAATTCTCCCCTAGAGTTCCTTGATGCTTCTAGATTACCCGTCCCAGATGGTTGGAGTTCCACTTCAGTCCCTGCTGGTTGGAGGCCCTTTAAAGTCTCGTTAATGTCCTCCAACGAGCGCAGTATGAGGGCTAGTTCGGGCGATGGTGGTGGTGGTGCTGGTGGTGTCGGTGGTGTTGATGGTGTTGATGGTGTGGGTGACGTCGGTGGTGCCCGTGACGACGCTCCCCTTACTCGACCCCTTCGAGTCCGGACCATCTTGTTTAACTTAACCTGCATCACCCCAAAGTTATCAGGGTGAGTTCCAGGACGTTTCAAATTGGTGCTACTTAAACTTAGAAACAGGGTTGGGCGTAAGTTTTCTTTACTTGTCTGTAAACAGACATTACTCCATCAAGAGAATTGGCTAGGTTTGGGTTAGGATGAAGCATCTAAGCTTGATTAACATTGAATTTTAAGGTAGATTAACCTTACACTAAATAAAATAATTAATTTAAGATTATTATTGCACTGATTTAACTCAAATTATCTTTACTTTAAATTTAAACTAATTTGACCCTATTTATATATAAATCATTTATACTAAATTATTTAATTTATTTTAAATTTTTTTTAACACTTTATTATATATATATATAAATAATTGAACGTATACCCAAGGGTTCGGGCACGCATGGGTTCCATGTGCTCGTCTGGCTTTCATAAGCTCCCTCGTATCTAACTCCCAATTTCTACACCTGTCAACCTTTCAACTCTCTACACATTCTTCCTCTGTCCCACTTTCTCATCCGTTGGGACTTTCCTCACATCAGTTTTCGTCCACCACAGGTCTGCCTCTGCTCTGCTCAGAGATCTCCAGAATATCCCTTGCCATGGCTCACATCCACACCACTTTTCTAAGCACTTTACCCGTTCATTTTGCAGAAAAAAAGTATATTGGTATGGCCCCTAATAAGATCTAGGACCTGGAGTCCAGTCTCCTTGAAATGTTGGGAACCAATCCCTTGTCTGTACATTTTGCAGAGCTCGCCCCCAGCTATGGTAAGAGGTACGATTCAGTCTGCCAGTTGTGCACAATTTTTGTACCTTCATGAAGAACGAGGGGTTATTAGAATCAAGAAATTGCATAAATCTTCCTTGCACTGTGGGAATGAATGGTGATTTCTTCTTTTAAACAAAAGATTTGCTTGTAATTCCAACCCTGTACGAATTTTCGTATTATTTTTCTATTGAATTTATTTCATTTATATTTGTAAATTTATTGGTCTATGCATATGCATGTTGATTCAGACGAGGTCCAACCTATCACCCTGCAGGGTCTCTTCACCTAACCTCCTGCTCACAGAATCGATTCAATTCTCTTTGCTGAGCCAAAGCGGATCTTTAGATTCCCAAGCAGAATCCCTGTCAAAATACGACCCAATCCACAGGTCCTTTTTCCTTTCTGCACGGTCTCTGTACCTGACCATGGTTTCCCTAGAATCTCTATCGGGGTTCGGGGTTTTCCAGTTCATGTCATCGAGATTCACAGTACTCTCAAATCCCCGATCACCGATGCGCCGTTTTCTATGCGCTAGCCCTCTTTGACTAGGCCCTTTGGTCCATACGACCCTCTCCCATAAGACCGCAGGTCTATACCTCCTTGTCGGGATTTTAGGTTCTAATTTCCCGATGAGTCCTTTGCCCTTAGCTCCTCCTGGCTAGGCTCTGGTCCATATGACCTGACTCCGTGTGACCGTAGTCAAACCTCCATCGGGGCTACAGGGTTTCCCATGTCAAAGTGCGCATGTATCAAAGACTCCCGATTTCCCGAATCGCGATGCGCCTTTGATCACACTAGCCCTTATGGCTTAGCCCTGGCCGATGTGACCATCACCCTGTGACCACTTACCATAACCCATTGGGGCTACGGGGTTTGTGATTCCTCGATGCATACACCCGCGGGATTCCCGATCGCCCAAATCCCGACGCTTCATTATGCTGACAGCTGGCCTCCACTACGTCGTTGTCCTTCCCTGCTGTGCTGACAGCTGGCCCCCACTGATCCGGGTTTTCACAGATCATGAATTCACAATGCATAAACCACTTATCACTAGAATCCTCGATTCTCCGATGAACAAAACTATGACGACGCTCTATCCTTTGCGACTTGTCTTTGCAGATGGACGATCCTGATTGACTCTCAAGGTTTCAGGACTTACGATGTCTTGAATTCCTTGTCCTCAAGAACTCCGATTTCCTAATCTGCGACTTTCTTCCGATATCTGACACCTGTCCTATGTGAATGGATGGCTCAAATCTCGTCGGGGTTCCTTGCTTTTATAGGGAATTTTTTTTTTTTTTTTGTCGGGAAATCGGCACTTACACTGTTGTTTTCCTCGTTCTTCATAGATCCCTGACTCCCGATCCCCGATGGTACTTGGCGTTGACCCCCGCGAGAGTTTACCTTTTAACACCTGTCCACCATTGGTGTATCGGATTTCGCGAGTTCGCAAATCCAGAACCTATGAGTTACGGGACTTGTGTTTTCCTGAACCCCGATCTGCGATTTCGGTGTGGCACGACACCTGTCCGCCACTCTAACCATAGTGGTCCCCGCTCTGTCCTTGTGCCCCTTGGGAAATCACATTTCGGGATATTGCGATTCCCATTGTCATGTGCACGGGACTTTCAATTCCTCGATCTCCGACTCTGTGGGATCTCCTGACACATGTCCCCACTGTTTGGACAGCTCCGGTTCTATCGGGAAATCGCGGATCATGATTTCAACACGCACAAGTTCCGCACTCCTAAAATATCTGATGGGTAAAATTCCGATTCCTCCCCTGGGATCCGTCCTCGGGATTTCGAGAACCTCAAGGTATCGATTCTTTGGCTTTACAAAACCTTGATGACTCTGATATCCCGATGACTCTTCCGGGACTCCTCCTCTGCGTGCTAAGACTTAACCCCCGCGTAACTCTTTGAGATCTAATCCCTGACGGGATTTCGCCCGAGATCTGACGGCTCAGATCCGTTCTCATGCGTAACAGACAGCTCTCCTTCGGGATAATTGATTTGTTGCATAAAAAATTACGTAGTGTTAAAATTTCCTTCTTGACAAGGTTAAAATTTGTATGGGTCTATACTTCCTAAGATTCTTCATTATTTTAAAATTTCACTGAGGCTAGTATAGGCAACTAGTTTACACTGTTCTCGCGTGATACAAGTCTTCTAAATTTCTTATGCCCGACTGCGCATTGGCAGTTCCTCATTCAGGTAAGTTTGAGATGAGGTAGGCCTTTTCAAGGTCCTGCAAGTGTCCTTTTGCATTTTGTTTAGTATATTTCATGTAGTCATTAATTCTTACCAACTTCAAGCCTTAGACAGAAGTTTCCCTCAACATTTTCATCGATTTTAGGTGTCTATTCTACCCGAAACTTCATTGACAAGCATTGCTCAAAGAAAATTAAGTTATCAGTTCTCATTTCATGCTTAATAGCTTTATTGGGTTGCTTTAATGGTAGCCATTTCGTGGGAAGTGATCCTTCAAACTATCTGGTTTACCGCCACTTAATTTAAAGGGCGTTCCATTGAATATTCAGACTAAAACTGTAGTAACCATACATAATCCAGTTACAGGATATTGCCTAAAGCAGTTGCTTGTGATACATCTATGAGATCATTTACTTGGATAATGAAGGGATACTACCTGAGTATATTTTCGGGTACTGTATCAGTCATATTGGGTCAAACTGAACGTGTTTTGTTTGTATTTTAAGCGTGGCTGGAGTTAACATTCTGGGTCTTTGGCCCTTAGGCCCAGATTTCGAACTAAGATGCTCTGATACCATATGTAACAACCATATATTTCTAAACATCAATAAATTTCATAAACATTTTATTTAGTAAACTGAAACAATAACTTCCTAGCATAATATTGATTTTCATAACAACAACTTCAATAACTTAGATTTATCAATAAATATTGATTTCATGGCAGAAAGAAATAAATACATAACTTAACAAAGTACCTGGTTCTGATGCTAATTTCCGTTGCCTCTGTGCCTTGCTGCTGCCTTCCTGCTTCCTGCTACTAGATCAACCCTGCCACAAACAAGAAAATAACTCCCCAAAACTACTGTCCTCCCTACCAACTAGGAAAACTACCTAGCTCCAGGATATCTACGGATATCCTGGCTCTTCATGCCCAAAACCTCCAGCAACTCAGTGCCTCCCCTGATCAAAGCCACAGTGCCAAACTCTGTGCTCACAGCAAGTCCAAAGGCTCTCAGAAATCTCTCCTCTATCGAATCCTCCTCCTGTCAACCTTCCCCTTTCCCTTATTCCTCCTTCGGTGACTCATGCAGTTACTCCTCCAACCACCCTCTGTGCCTGTCCCTTCTCTCTCCTTAAATGTTTTATCTTCTCGGGATTCATAGGCTCCCTCTCTGCATACACAACCATTTTTTTAACATCATTCATTGATCTTTTAAATTTATTTCTCAGGTCATTAAATGTGATCTATAGTTAGAGTATTACTTAATTAATCACAATTATTTTCTTTAATTAATTTTACTTTGTAATATTTAAATATTTATTTAATTAGGGTCGTTACACATATGTTCATGTTCCAAAGGAAAACAAGAGTAAGCTAGATAAGAAGGTTGAAAAGTGTATCTTTATTGGATATAAATATGGTCTCAAAGATTATAAGCTTTGGAACCCGGAAACTAAGAAGGTAGTATATAGCTGAGATGTGGTATTTAGAGAAATGAATGATGTTATTAAACAAGAAGTCCTACCAAGTAAGGAAGAATGAGAGAAAATAGAGTTTGATTTAAAGGATGATGAGTCAGACACTATAGAAGAACATGAATCAAAAGAAGAAGATCCTCATACTCCAATATTGAGAAGATCAGTTTGAGAAGGAAGGCTAATGAAAAAGTATACTCCATTTGATTTCCGTTCAAATTTTTCCTGTCTATTACTAATGATGATCCTATAACTGTGAGAGAGGGAGTGGATTCAGAGGATGGAAATATCTAGAAAAGGGCCATGGACGAAGAAATTGCATCTTTGGAAAAGAATGAGGCTTGGGATCTAGTGGAGTTTCTGACTGGAACAAATCCCATTGGTAGAAAATGGGTATTTAAAAAGAGGCTCAATACAGAAGGAAAAGTGGAGAAATTCAAAGATCGGTTAGTATCAAAGGTGTTATTGGATAAATCCGTAAGTGCGGACACTAACCGATCTCCCCAGATCCACCTGGATCTAGAACAAAGCAAGATAGAACATGATGCTTTCCTTAGATTCTAACCATTGAATTAAATAGGAGGAAAAAACAAATAACATACCTTATTATCGCTTCCTATGGTCTTTGTTTCTCCTGATTCTCTTTAGTGATCTCATGCATCCAACACCAAGACAACACAAACCAACCAAAGTGAAGAAAGCACAATCTATTCAATAGTCAATCTATGTATATGATCAAGGAATTATACAATAAAACACAACAAGTTTTATAGGAAAGAATCATATTAAATGTGAAAGGGAGATTACAACCATGGCCTTGATGTCATAAGGTCCCTTCCAACTATCCTTCACTCCCCACACACTTTCACTCCAAGAATTCTGAGAGCATAGATTTGATGATATTCACAATCTATCTTGACAAAGCAAATCTCAAAGCCACTCCAACCAAGCTAATAATTCCAAGTCAACCAAAGCTAACAAACTCAAGAAACAACAAAGCTAACTTTCTCCATGAGAACTCCTCTCCGTTTATAATTTGAAGAGGATAAGGTGAGGAGGTTAGGATGATCCCACTAAATCATGAAAGCGAGTAAGATCCAAACCATTCGGATGCCACCTCACCATAGAAGTTTCTCCTTCCAGAAAATTTGAGAAAAAACTCATTTTTCCCACGTGTAGGCATTCTCTAACCCTATCTATAGAGAAACCTACGAACATCTCACACCCTATCTATAGTGCAACCTATGAGAATGGTTCATTCTCTCACCCTGCCTATATAGCAACCTGCGAACTTCCTTTTTTACAAGGTTTTTACAAGGGAAAATGCAACTTCTTTTCTCAGGAAAATTTATTCTCCCTTCTCTCTTCAGGAACTCAGGCCATTGACCCATTTGAAGGAAACATATAGGTTTACATCATTAACGGTCAGAGGGATGATGAAAATAATGTGTAACAGAGAGCCCCCCAAAGTATGAAGTTAGAACAGAGTGATAGCTGAAATACTTTGTCGAGTGTGTGTAGGGAACAAGGAATAGTCGGTCAGAAACCTGCCAACAAACAAGGAAATAAAGTACAATAATATATCATCACTGAGGTAGGAATTCCCATACTCATAATACAAATGACTCAAAGAATAAATGCCGACATGCGAAGATCCATGTCAAGTAAGACAGGTCATGGCCACGAAACATGCACTGTGGATCCATGCCAATATGACTCAAATCTGAACATAGCCACCAAAAATACACTATGGATATATGTGTTAAAGACTCAAATTTGAACATAGCCACCGGACATACAATGTGGATCTATGCAACAGTACAATGAATATAATCCAACGCAACCTGGATCTGTCAGAAAATATCCAGGGTCTTCATCTCCGCCACTCTATAGTATGAATCTAACCATGTGAATACATGTGTTGAAGTCGAACATGGTAGAAACCACT
>JZKD02S1910643.1:353379-366951 GCA_000966675.3 Picea glauca
ACTTCAACCTAAATGTTTGAAGTTTGGCATCTTTTACTTTCTCATTTCCTTCATAGCTACTAATAAGTTTATCCCACATTTCTTTGGCAGTTTGAAGATGCATCACCTTTACAAATTCGGCTTCTGCAAGTCCATTCAGTATAGCATCATTCCCTTAGCATTAAAGCTAAATGTATCCTTTATGTATCCAGTCTCTACTACATCCCAAACATCAACACCTAAGGCCATTAGGTATGTTCTCATTCTAACCTTCCAAAAGGCAAAATTTGTTCCATCAAACATAGGAGGCTTACTGGCTTAAGTCCCTTCATGACTTGTCATGTTTAATCTTACAGATCTACCTTTAAATAAAAGGAACCCACTCTGATACCAATTGTTGAAATTACTAAGACAACTGAGAGGGGGACTGAATCAATTGTTACTGTGCTTGAATAATATTAATTCAATTAAACCATTTTAAATCTTTCTCCAAGTGACCATCAATATTATACTACATATGGACAACATAAATAATAAGCATCACTCACACATAAGATATACAAAGAGACAGATTTTCACGAGGAAACCCATAAAGGGAGAAAACCTCTTCTTCTTTGAAATGATATGCAGTCTTTTAAGTTCTATACATCATCTATAATTGAGCACCAACTCAATGTGAGGCTACTACCCTTGTTTTACAAGCTCCAACTTGTTTGAGAGCACCAAATCTCTTGTTTCTCTAGCACCCACTAGAAGGAAGCAACAACTCCCTAAGTGTTCCATCACCAACTGGATGGAAGCACCAACTTCTAGTCACACAGGCACCAACCTGTATAATAGAGAACAACTGTTCTCCCTTGCACCACCCCGCCACCCTAGTTTTTTTGGCTGCAACCAGATGGAAGCTACAACTCCCTCTGTTCAAGCACCCACTTGAACCTCTGAGGAAAATAGTCCTCCCTAGCACCACCCTACCTCCCTGATTATAAATAAATGATTGAATAACCAACAACACAGATAAATTGATTCTTACCACTTCTTCTCTGTTCCGTAAATCTGGTCTGCTTCTGAATGTTCTCCAATTCTTCTCTTCCTTTGTCTGTTATTCAATTTCTCTTTTCTTCAAGTTGTTCTGCAATTCTGCTCTTGCTTCTATCTATTCCTCATCTATTAGTCATCTATGAGTTTATCTCACACTACGCATACTGTTGGTCTCACACTACGCATACTGTAATTTTCCCTTTCTTACAATTCAACTCATTTTTCATTCAGAACAACCAACCATGCACAATCGTCTCAAATATTCTTTTATTCACACACGTCTCAGCAACTGAATCGCCAACCAATCAAGAATCATGAATCGATTTTTCTAATTGAATTGTAACTAATCAACTAACTGTGAGGTGAAACAGTAGCCCTCCGATCATATTCGAATTCACCTACATCATTGGATTACAAGAAACAAAATGTCTTTCGCATTTCCTATTTCGACAATTCGCGATTTCGCATGTCGCAAATTCCTGTTGCAAAGCATCTCGACTCTCGAAGTCGCGATCCTCGAAATGGATCCAGATCAATGGTCCACAAAACTTCATAATCTGATCCATTCTTTTCCTAATCGAATGACTGATGGGATTTTGACGTTTTCCCTTCGAGTCTTCGAGACTCACAATAGTCCCTTTCGGCATTTCGCGATTTCGCATGTTGCGAATTCCTGAAACTCCATGTTGTGATCCTTGAAACTCCTTGTCGCAATTTCACATTTTGGCATTTCGCGATTTCGACAATTCTTGTGATGAGATATCTTGACACTCCATGTCAGAATCCCTGAAATTCCATGTCACGATCCCCAAAACTCCATGTCGCAATTTCGCATTTCGACATTTCACGATTTCTGTGGTGAAATGTTTCGACACTCCAACTCCCGGTAACTGAAACCTACACAAAAATGTATTTTTCGCATTTAGGCATTTCAACATTTTCGACATTCCTGTGGTGAAGTGTTTCGACACTCCAACTCCCGATATCCGAAACTCTGAAATGGAGTTATTTCCTGGTCTGTGAAACTCTTTGTTGATGTGTCAGTTTTAGGATTTTGACGTTTCGCATTTTGTGACTTTGGGACTCCTATGATGAAGAGACTCGACTCTTGACTCCTCCAACTCCCGGTATCCAGAACTCCAATTTCCCGATCTGTGAAACTCCTAAATGGAGTCTTTGACATGCTCTGATCTATCACATTTCGAGATTTTTTGCTGTGAGTTTCTTCCTTGACTCCTAGAGTTTACGGTTCTGATCTTGCCATGCGATCATCGTTGCGTTGCTGGTCTTGCCACTTTCTCTTATTCATCATCGTCGGACTGAGATTGTCATCAATGGAAAACAAATAATCTGCCTTCTGTCTGCTCGTAATAAATATGCCATGTTGTTGATAGGAAACAACAAGGAGATTATCTAGGATGTGAAAACTTAGTTGTCCTCTAAATTTGACATGAAGGATCTCAGTGCTTCAAATTTTATTTTGGGCATGGAAATTAAAAGAGATCGAAAAAACTTGAAACTTTGGTTAAATCAAAGAAAATATGTCAAGACAATATTGAAGAGGTTTAATATTCAAGAATGTAAACCGATCAAGGTTCTTATTCCTGGTGGTGTAAAGTTATTTGCGGATCAGTGTCCCAAGACACATGAAAAGGAGGAGGACATTTCTCGTGTTCCATATGTGAGTGCAGTTGAAAGTTTGATGTATGCAATGGTATGTACTAGACCGGACATTGCACATGCAGTGGGAGTTTTGAGGAGGTATATGTCAAAACCAAGGAAGAAGCATTGGACAACAGTAATAAGGGTTTTCAGGTATTTGTGTGGCACTGGTAGCTATGGATTGTGCCTACAAGGAAGACCGACATTGGACAGAGTGGTGGATATACATGGCTTTGTGGATGCAGACTTGGTTGGAGATCTGGATCGTAGGATATCTACAAGTGGGTATGTGTTTAACTTGTTTGGAGGAGAAATAAGTTGGATGATAAAAAGACGTGATGTAATGGCACCTTCAACTACATAAGTTGAATACATGGCAGCCACTCATGCAAGTAAAAAAGCAGTATGGTTACAAAGATTGTGTTAAGGTATTGGGTTGGTAAAACAAGTTGTAAGGATATATTGTGACAGTCAAAGTGCAATTTTTATGGTGAAGAACCTGACTTATCATTCAAAGACAAAGCATATTGATATTCAATATCACTTTGTGAGAGACATGTTTGAAGAAAAGAAAGTATTGCTAATGAACGTGGAAACTTTGAAGAATGTTGCAAATTCATTAACAAAATCTGTGAGCACTCAGAAGTTCTCATGGTGTAGAGGATCCATGGTCATCGTTGCCCTATATTGTTGACTATGTAACCCTGTAACCCCCTATATGCAAAAAAGACAACAAGTGGGAGAATGTTGGGTATGTGTTATATTATTTGCATGAGTAGTATAGTCTGCGGTGCGTCGGGCGCATAGGGGGGTTTGAGGGGGACCCGCTAGGCCCCCCCTTAGGGAGTATAGGAGGGAGAAATCCTCCTGTGTAGGGGTTGGGCAACAATGCCCCCAAGAATTTCTTTTTTCTTGAGGAAACGTATTACATTTTTGGGCGGTTTTTCGGCACATGGTTTTTTTCAATGGTTTTCTATTTACGATTAAGGAATTAAGGTTGTTGACTAATCCAGGTCATTGGCTTGGGGTTTTGGATGCTGTTGGCTCCTATATGTATATTTATTGTAAACAATGTAACACTATGAATGGATATATAATATGTTGGTTTTCCCAGTTTGGGCTTCGAGGGGGGGAATCTCTATATAATGTTTGTATTTGCCATTGTATCTTTTTTGTTCTTTTACTAAAAGTATGTTTCCAGTGAATATTGTACAAGGTTAAAATCTACAAGTCCAAAACTGACATATTTATCTAACATTTCAAGTATGCACATGAAATATTGAAAAGATTCAATATGATGAATTCAAAAGAAGCACCAACACCTATCATAATAGGATTGAAGTTAAGCAAGGAAAGGGTCTGAGGTGGACTCCACATTGTTTAAAAGAATGGTAGGAAGTGTTATGTATCTCACAGTGACAAGACCTAATATTATGTATGGAATGAGTCTAATCTCAAGGCTCATGGAAACTCCAAAAGAATCACATTGGAAGGAAGGAACGAGAATCATGAGATGTGAATGGAACAAAATATTTTTTCATTAAGTACTCCACTTCAGAAGATTTCAGACTCATTAGATACACTAACAGTGATTGTGGAGGAAACATAGATGACAGGAAAAATGCCTTTGGGTACACATTTCATTTTGGAATAGTTATGGTATCATGGGCATCAAGGAAGCAACTTATAATGACTCTTTCTTCAACAGAAGCAAAGTACGTCGCAACTACAAGCGAAGAAGCTTGGATGAGAAGAATATTAAAATATTTTTTACAAGAACAACAAGAACCAACAACAATATTCTGTGACAACGATTCAGCCATCATGTTATCAAAGAATCACGTGTTTCATAAGAAAACCAATTATATTGATACAAGGTATCATTTTATCAGAGAATTGTTGAATAACAAAGATATCTGTTTAGAATTATGGAGGTCAAAAGAACAAGTTGCAGACATTTTTACAAAGACTTTAGCAAGAGATGCATTTCAGCATATGCGTAGTAGTCTTGGAGTCTGCACAGTAATAGATGAGTGACCGTAAATTTTAAACTAAAATTTTTATGAAATTTTTTGTAATCCCACCTACTTATAATTAAGGGGGAGTGTTGGAAATAGTAATTACAAGTCGATGGGGAAGTGTTGGAAATAATAATTACAAGTGGATGAGATCTTTACGTCTCCGTCTCAGTCAATCTATTAGTAGCCAAATTGTTAGTCAATCTGTATGATAGTCTTGAAGTGTAAACTCACATGTTTAGTCAAAGTCAGTTGGCAAGAAGGAAGTTATAAATGGAGCGGATCTTTATCTTTCTGGAGTTCAGTTAAGTAGTTGAAACTCATTCTAATTGATGGTAGTCTTTAATGATGAGTCAATATTAGCTTCTGTAGGAAGTCTTGGTCTAAGTCCATATAAGTCCGGGTCTTTTACTTAATTGGATGGTGCAGAGTGATGCAAAGAAGAAGTAGAAAGGTAGAGAGAACAACCGAGAGTAGCAGAAGCTGAGGAGTTAAAGAAGTGTGAGCACAAGTTCGCGAAGTTATTGGAGCCGAAGCTCATCTTAGTATTGTATTTTGTAACCCCACGCATTATGCGGAATTTTATTAATATTAAACAATTCATATTTATGAGTTTATGTGCAAAGCATAACAATGTGTTATTCCTCATACATAAGTAGTTTAATTAACTGTGTATTCATAGCCCACAACAAATTGAGTCGTATTTGAGAAATCTCTCACCTAGTTTGTTTGGTGCGTAGTTGTTATTACGCTGTGGAATATTGTGACAATCAAAGTGCAATATATACGTTGTAGAGAATAGTGTTGCACTCAATAAGATTAAGGATGTAGAGCTTCGTACTCATTACTTACACAATTGGTATAAAATAATGTTACATGTTGCAAATCTTGTTTATTGGAGGAGAAATGATTAGGTTGTTAATATACAGCAAACTTGACCTAAGCTTTGAGAAAGAGCACATCCCGAACTAAATTATATCATGATTTGATTGACTTTGTTTTTTACATCAATTCATATTGGCTAGGGTTTCTTAGATGTTACCCAACGCTATTTTGTGTCGCAATATGCAGTTCTCGGAGGACGCATGAAAAACGTTATTTATTTTTAATTTATTCAACCAGAGCACCCGGCATGTTACACAACTAAAGTCAACATACCGTGTAAAGTTGTGCACATGAACTGGAGCGTAATTGGCTTTCGGTAATGGACATTTGATCACGACCTTGTTGATGTTGGAATGCACTTCTCTGGTCGGATGAGGATCCCTTGGACATCTTGACAGCGCCTAACTGTGCATTCACTTCAATGGTAGGAGATTGTTTTCCTCCCCACTTAACAAATATGCGTGATAGAAGATGTTTAACTTCCTGAACGTTCAAACCGGGTTGGGTCAACTGTCTTCATGCTTTCTATCACCATTTTTGCTGTATCAATGCCTGTTCATGCCAATCCAGGAAATTTAAAACAAATCACTGGAATTGTCATACGATCCATATCAAGGGATGCTTACATAAAAAAACATATCAGATTGAGATTGAGAGATGGTTATGAAAGATTGGGACTGACTTACCCGAAAGATAGCCACCATGTACATATCCATTGAATTTCTGGCTAGTATGTTCTCCTGTGAAGTAAACTGGACCGACCGGTGTCTGCACTCAATTAACATTTTATGCATAACATGATATCCAGACCAATTGAATTTTTGTTACGCACATGCAGATATCATATTGTCATCGTGTTTTATATTACCTTTATGTCGTGGAAGTGCTTCGGGTTGACGAAAATTGGATAATTACTGTAACTTCCTCGCTGAAACCGGTTATTCCACCACCTTGGTACGAGAATCTGCTCTGCTTCAGGAATCCCTTCGCCAAACATCTTTCTAAGAACCACCATTGCTTCTGCTTTGGTTTTCTCATCGCTCTGTTCCTCTATCCGCCTAGACTCTTCGTCTGTGACTGTTACAACCAAGATATTCGATCCTGAATATGCTTTGTCCATGTGCTGCTGTATAAATAATAATCCAATGAGTACTTCGTACTGGCCGATAGTCTTAGCACAATCTTATAAAGTGTGGGCAGTCCCCTTTGATAAGGAAAATTTGGCAATATAGTAATACCAAACAATATTCACAATATTCAATTCACCTAGCAGCTTTAACTTCACAGAGCGGGATAAGTAGAGACCAATCTTTCCTCCCTAGATATTTTTACTGAAGGTTTTTTGGCAGTCCGTTTTTAAATTTTCAATCAATCCAGAATTCTGATGGATTTTCTGAATATCTGGGTTTGTTTAAAATAGGGTAAAACCCTTGAAATAAGGTTCTGAAATGCATGGAACTTTGATCCATGCAAAAATCAGATTATATCTGAAAATTTGACCAGATTCAAGTCCAATTTTTTTTGTCTGAAAAACAAAACTCAGGAAGAAAGGTTTTGAAATGCATGAAACTTTGATCCATGCAAAAATCAGACTACATATGAAAATTTGACCAGATTTAATTATTTTGTCTGAAAAACAAAACTCAGTAAAAAAGATTACTCCAGAGTTAGCCTACTCCTTTTATATATATACAACAATTTTATATATATACAAGAATGACAAGATATTTCTTCATACAAATTCACATCCCTTTTATATATACAAGAATGACAAGATATTTCTTCACACCTGTTTATTTCAAACCTGTTTCATATATAAGAAAGAAAATATATTTGTTTTTATAGTTGAAGGCCCTTGTAGAAGAAAATGTTTCAAGTTCCCTAATCAGTCTGTGTAGAAGAAAATAAAACAGAGTGAATTCATTCTTTTAAATGAATCTAATTGATCATAATACCCACTTGCCAGAACGTGTAATATCCTCGTTTTTCGTCAGCATAAAGAAAGAATTCTGTACCATCCCCCGTGGGCCAGAACTTGCTGGGAAATTTCAAGAATATCTTCGTGTAAACTCTCATCTCGCACTTGAAGAATGCTTTCGTTTTCCAACACTGCACATCATTAATACTATCAATTTTTGCAACTGGTAATGTAGATTCTACCAAAAACAGTGTCGTCAGTACGTATAGGTAGGACTTGCGTCTTTTGATAGTTGATGTAATTACATGCAGAGGAGGGTTAAACTTGATAAGATCACTTTGAAGAACTCCCAGGCTTACAGACACAATAGCATACTTGCCACTGTAAACTGAGCCATCTTCCATCTTAACCGTAACGCCGTAGTCGGTATATTGTATTTCTTGAACAACCTAGAACATTAGAGATAATTCCTTCAAAAAAGAATTCTATAATCTTTGCCATGGTTCGACAATTTTTGACATGAAGATTCGATGATCAAGAGCAGTACCTTGTCCAACTTTAGTCGGTCATCGACCACATGACCGCCTTCAAATTCGAGGAATTCTTCCGCCAATTTATGGACGATGTATTCATAGCCTCGATCATCAGCCACCATGAATTCCCCTGATCCAAATTCACTATAAGTCGGAATTGGCTCAACTTCTGCATCCAGAACAATATTTAATGTCAGTGATTAATAAAGATTGCAATAGTAATATCAAAATGAGGATTATCCAGGGATAGTGATACCTGCCATCTCAAAATCATGCAAAGCATAGTCTATTGCCAATTCCACAGGCGTTGATGGAACTCTGAAGCAATAGATTAAGGAAGGAAAAACTTCATTAGAGATTGCAAATTTAATCAATAATTTATGCCCAGAAACACATTTTGGGTAGATATTTGTGTTCAAAGTATAATCTATATATACCATTTCACATTCATTTTAATTAATTCAGATTTATCAAAGAGAAAAATGGGTACGCATACTCTGCAGAAGATATTGATTTATTTTATATATTGTTTTTGATATCATGACAAAATAGAAGCAAAGAAGATAATACAAAGAAGACGAAATTGGGAAAACAAAAAATGAACAGAGAAATTAATATTGAATATATAGCTGAGCTAAATAAACTCTAATAAATCAAGAAACAAAACAAAAAATACTAACTAATACAACTGACCAAGACAACTAACAGTGTACAATCACATACTGTTGAAATTACATACTGTTTTGAAATTACCGATAACAAGCACTAATAGTTTGTCAAACCTGTACATATTTAAAATTTTTACAAATTTAAGAAAAAAATTGATCCTTTTAAACAACCAAGTGAATCAGCACAAATCTTTTGTCAAACTTTTACATATTCTAAACGATTTACAAGTCAAACAATTGTAACTCGAAAGGTAACAAAATGATCTTTTTAAACACTCCTACGTCTTAAGTGAAATGGATCTACACTGATAATATATTCCCAAATCAATGTTTATCTCCATACTTACACTTTGTGAAATTTAGTTTGAGTTTCCTCCAACGTGAAAACGGAATCAGCCTCTGTCGTCCCATCGGCTATTCTGGAAGCAGCTTCAATTGCCAAAGCACGATTAGCAGACTGCACTGCCAACTCATAAGAAGCTGCAGCAACAGATTCAGGGACTCTAGCACCGCTGCTATACATAAATGCAGCAAACAGATTTATATATAACTAACCAGTAACAACATTTATTGTAGTATATTTATATATATACAAGTAATTACATCACATAGATATCCAATCCAGAAATATACGTCATTAGAAGTGTATACATATACATCCAATCACATATAGGACAAAAAATGTTACAGAGTCAGATGTATAGTGGTTGTTTTGGATAAGATAGATCCAAGTCAAATGTATAGTGGTTGTTTTGGATAAGATAGATCCAAATAAATTAAATTAATAAATGGATCACTGTTTTTTTAATGATTTGGGTTACTTTAAAATGGGAAAAAAATTGTTAAAACAAAATTTTATGGTCAATATTTTCATTCATCAAATGAAATTATATCTTATCATAAAATTCGATTCGTATGGAATATGAAATTTGAGGAAAAGTTCAAAAAGTTTTTCCACTTATTAACGACTTATATTTTGAATGCAGCATTGCTATAATCGCAGTAGGAAATTACCGGTTTTGGATAGTACCTGTGATCATAAATGTTGAATGCGGCATTGCTATAATCAGAGTAGCAGGTGCGGAGGCTGTGTTTGCTGGCTAGTTCCCAAATGGGATTTATCTTATGACCTCCAACGCCTGCTACCCATCCTGCACCACACTCCACCGTAAAACCAGCGAACTCATGCTTCAATAGCCTCCCACCAATTCGATCTGTGGCTTCCAGAATGAGAAAGTCTTCAACTCCATTCTTTGCCAGAACATTAGCAGCCGCTATCCCTACAACTCAGCTTACACACAACAATAAATAGACAATAACGAGAACATCGAATTATTCCAGAGACAAACTAACTAATTGCATCTTCCCTCACAAATGCAATTTCGTTACCTGCAATGCCCGCGCCCACGACAATGACACTACTGCACGAGGAGGATGAACTTGATGAAGAATCCATACAGTTGAGCGACTACAGGCGACGTTTCTTAGGGGCCCTCTGTCTCTCTATATATATGTATGCGCGTATGGCAATTACTGTGTTACTGTGTTTAATTGAAAATCTTTACTTCTCTACGGGTAAGAAATTTGTTCGGTGATTCTCGCATTTTCGGATTCATTTTTAACTAAATTTCACCAATTGAGTATTATGTACGCACGCACGTACGTGGTCGACATATAAAAAATGAGATGTCTTTCGTACGCAGTTTCGCCCAATTGGATGATGGGGGCGGCCGGCGAAACTTCGGCGAAACTTCACCAAGCAGAAGACATAATGATAACGTCAGTGCATACAGCATGACTGCAATGTCATGTCAAGTTTGATGTTTATGTGTTCAGGCCAAATTCGGAAAAGATAATGTATACGTTTGCGACCCCTGAATAATGAAAACATGCTTGGTGAGATTGCAATAATAAAATTGCCACCGAAATTGAAAATAAATTATGTATTTTTACGATATCCCATGCGTCATGCAAACAAACATGGACTTCCTCAGATCTGAATTATAAAATTATTCTCTAAATGCTTAATGCAAATCTAGATAATGAAAACTAACATGGACTTCCTCAGATCTGAATTATAAAATTATTCTCTAAATGCTTAATGCAAATCTGAACTGTTCAGATTGAATTTATGGAGGCCATCAGGTCATGTTTCATTTAATGGACTGTTCAGATTGAATTTATGCAATGGAACGATGTGATGTATAAGAGTACATGCATAATGCAAATCTGGACTGTTCAGATTGAATTTATTTAATGGAACGATGTGATGTCATGTTTCATTTAATGTACTGTTATTGAATTTATGTAATGCTGTTATTGAATTTATGTAATGGAACGATGTGATGTATGAGGGACCATGACACCATGTTTCATTTATATATATGAGAATCATTTGAACTCCTGCTTCATGTTGTGCAGTTTCATTTTCAATCACATAAGGTTTTCTTTTGGGGAAGTTTTAAGAAAAGACTCTAGAACTCCTATTGTAAAATAGGATGGAAATTTTGGAATCACTTATGTTAACCTAATTTTGAAATCCAAGTGATCTATCATGATAATGCTATAATTTGCATTTAGTTTTACAAATAAGTATTATATTATTATTTTTTAAATAAAATTATCTCTTAATTATAAATTATAGGAGCATATTTTCCTCAATTCACATTTTCACACTTTTCCTTCTTTCTATTAAATATTAGAAAAAAAATTTCCAACATTCAAACCTCCTCTCTTCACATAGACGGAATAGAGAACTTGATATCATGTTTTATTTCTAATTTTTCCCATGATTATTAATATTCCAGTTAGTTTTTAGTTGAAGGATAAACAATATATAGTTTGTGAAACAACATTAGTATATACATCTTGATATATCTAACTTTTATATCAATATACATAAAATGTTACATAAGGTAGTATATACATCTTGATATATCTAACTATATATCAAGATAATTGAACATTATATATACCAATTACAAAGACACCATCACATCAGGTTTAATTTAATTGGTCAATCCATAAAATATGCCAATTAAGTTCAACCCCTATTTCTTATTGTAAAGTTCCTTTTCCAATGAATACCGGCTTTCTTGGATGGATGGGCGGTGAAGTTTAATGAAATTTATAATTACTAGCATAGTCATAATTACGTGGTTGATTAACGTGGAAAGGCATATTAAAACGAAACGTGTCTAGCATAGAAATGAAACAGAACTCCGTGAAGTTAATGGATGAAATCAGAGCCATTCATTTATTGTGACGACTAAGAATATTCTAGGCATATTTAATCTCGTCCATTAAAAACGTATTAAGAACTAAAAACCTATTAAAAATACCCATTGTCAATAAGTGTACGCCTTTCGACTTAAAAATATAAATCTCCAAAAACTCCATCCTGAAAAAATTGATATTTTCTTCGTCGAGGGTATTTATACAATCATTCAACGGGATTTTTCCACCAACTCTAACAGTGAAACAAATTTATACAATTCGTCGTGGAATTTTGCACCCAATTGACAATGAACATGAGGATTAGTTGAATATAAAATTTTGGAAAGAACACTTTTCCACTCCCGAGTAATTTCCCCTTAAATTAAGTAGTACAAGTAGTTCTTTATGGCTTTATAAGTAGTACAAGTACTACTTTATTATTTTATTACCTGTTTCTTCCACTAAAATAATTATGAAACTTTCTTCAAATTATATTTTAGTAAAATTGCCTCGGATGGGGTGACATGCGGCCATTTGGAGACAGCTGGAGGCGCACTCGGCATGGGTTTAAATGCCGAGGGCCGCCACCCACAAGCCAACATTAACGATGGGGGACGGCCTCTGCAACAGACATCGGCTGGAAGTACTCCTCCCTCGCGCGTTCATTAACAATCACAGCGCACTTGGGATGGGAGAGGTTAAATGTGGGCATATGGCTTCGGCTCCTGGCTATGTGAATTTCTTTATGTCCGGGCAGAGAAGGGTTGCACCTGCCTCGGCTCTAATTCTCGTTAGATTGCTCTGGTGCAACCCAGCTCCTTTTGCGCTCAGACTCTCAGCACTTTCGGTGTATCTTTCTCTGCATGATACGAGACAGGTTAAGCTTGCTCATGCCCTGCAAATAAACCCACTTTCGACTTGGCTCACCTGTCTTTTACTGTATTCGCTCTGCTCTCTCACCATGGCTTGGAAAAGGGGAAGACCTTGCTGTGGCAAGGCCTGGGATGCTCGCAAGGCACAGAGGCGTCGGAGAGAGCAATTGGAGCGCGCCTTGGCTCTGGCGACCTCCATCATCAGGAAAAAAGCAAGGGAAGAGAAGCGGGCGCTCCTTGCCACCATAGCTGAACCAGGAGCCAGTTGTAGCTGTGACGCTAAGAACAATACCCCAGGAGACGGGCATGATGCTGGAACGGAGGAGGAGTTTCCACCCTACGTAGTGGTGGAAGACCCGTTCATGGAGGATTTGACGATGGTGGAAAAGAACCGCGCCACTGAGGCAACTCTTCAGGAGACACGCACTCCCCTTCCGACGTAGGTCGACTACATCCCCGACCGCATTGTGGAAGAAATTCCCTGGCCCGGTGATGACAATGTCAATAGCTATGGCTTTCAGGTGAAGGAAGCAGGAACGACGGGTGCAAAGGTGGCTGTGGAGCAGAGAGAGCTCGACGTTGAGTCGGGAGTGGCGATGGACTCGGTGGATGTGGGTGGCAGCTTGCATGGGTCTCTCCTCCGGGAAGAGCACCTGTCTCTTGTTTTTGACCTTCGTGGCCACTTGTCTGACCTGGAGCTTCGGGCCCGCACCATGGGACAGAGCATGAGCATGCTCCTCGATGCTTTCTCCAATGCACCAGCTAAGCGGAAATGCCCCC
>JZKD02S1910643.1:377568-400467 GCA_000966675.3 Picea glauca
CCCTTCATCTAATCGAACAGATCATCACTCCTCGGCAACATATATTGATTCTTGATCATGGCCTTATTCAATTAACAGTAGTCAATGGAGAGCCTCCATGACCCATCCTTCTTTCGTATGAAAATAACAGGTGCACCCTATGGTGACACACTTGGACATATTAGTCCCAGGTCCAACAATTCCTTCAGTTGCATTCTCAACTCCTGTAACTCTAGGGTTGACATCCGATAAGGCGTTCGTGCTATCAGTTTAGTCCCCAGTTTTAGGTCTATAGTAAACTCCAATTCCCTCTCTGAAGGCATCCCAAGTAACTCCTTTGGAAAGATGTCTGCAAACTCTCTCACCATAGGAAGGTGTTCTAGACCTTCCGCTACTCCCTTCTCGTTTAATGCAAGGATCGCATAAAGCTTACATCCCTTGCGCATGATCTTCCGAAATTGCAAGGAAGAGATGAACCTTAGGGAAACTCCCTGGTTCCAGCCTACAATCACTCATCTTTGTCCTTCATCATCACCCAAGATTAACCGTTTTGTCTAGCAGTTGAGTATCGCCTCATGTGATTCTAATCAGTCCATACCGATCACGACGTCATAAGATCCTAATATCATGACATACAGGTTGGCCCTGGTGACAAACTCTCCCAGGTTAAGGATACAGCCTGTAACCTTTCCTACAACCTTTTGTTTGGCTCCTGAGGCCATCTCTATGAAGCTAAACTCAACCTGTTAGACTACCTTTACCTTAATCCTTTTTAGCGTTGCACCAGAAATGAAACTCTCGATAGCACCAGGATCTATCAAAATACTAAGGGTCTGGTCAGCGATGATACCTATCGTATCGAGCACAATTGATTGATGTTATTCCTGTCGGTTATTCACTGCTGCATGAATCCGATGGGCCTTGCCCAAATCTCCCACAGTAGTGGGTCTGACTGATCAAGATAATCTAGTCCTCTCCACAGGGCATTTGCGCTGGTAATGTGGCTCCCCACACGTCCAACACCCCTTCTTCGGTCCAGTAGTCCTAGTACCTAAAGTAGAAGATGACGACCCACCAGCTTGGAATCCTGGTCTGTTCTACTGAAGAGGCCTAAAATGTTGCTATTGTGGTTGATGTTATTGCTGATGTTGTGGTCCCTGATAACATGTCCGCTGTTGAGGCATTGGTTGTTGAGGTGTAGTGAAAGTGGGTCCTCTCTGGAACCCACGATATCCAGGCGTATGTCTGGCTAGTTTCTAGTGCTATTGCGCACCAAATGACACCTGCCCTGTCGATCTTACTAGAGTCCTACTCTGACCCCCACTGATAAGCTACTCCTCTTCTATGAGGGACTTCTTGACGACATCATACAAGGTTTGAGGCATCAGAATCCTAACCTTTGCACGTATTCTATCATTAAGGTCGAACACGAACCTATTGACCTTGAGTTTCTCAGTGTTAAGATGCAGAGCATACCGAAGAAACTCCATAAAACGAGCCTCATACTCAGGCACCATACAACCACCCTGTCGTAAGGCATTAAACTCATTGAGTTGACACTCAATGAATTCCTCTGATAGGTATTTCTCTTAGAACTATTCCTTGAACAGTTCCCATGACACGTCTTCGACGACCATGTTCAGATACGGTAGGAGCGTCTTCCACCATAGAAGAGCGCTTCCTTTTAGTTAGAAGACTTCCATGCAGACCTTCATGTTGGCAGTATAATCATGAAGTGCAAAGCACATCGCCATATCCTCCAACCATGCCACCAAATAACTCAGGAAATTTTACCTTCTTGAGTTCACGGTGAATGCTACCATTACCGACCAGAGCGCGCGGTGGACCCTCAGGGGGTGCCGAATCCCTGGCCTCATCTCTATCTAAACGGTTGATCAGTTCCTCAGACATGCGATGAAAATATCTCATAATTCCGACCACATCACCAAATGCTATCTTCTCTTGCCTGACAACCTGTTCGTCTCCCTAAGGGTTAGACCCCTCAGGCGTGGATGCTACTGGAGGTGTCATGCCTCCTCCCCTAGCACCCCGTCGTCTGCCTCCGCGACATCCTCTAACCATGATTACCTACACGAATACAAGTCAACTTAATTAGCAACATCATAATCAAATCACATCAACGAAATTCGTAGCAATCCCAAGTCACACATTATGATGTAACATCCCCATCATTACGACAACAAGCGAATTTTTTTTCTTTCTTTTCTTTTTGGGAGTTAAGAGGCAACAAGGCGATGATGACAACAGTGTAATCACACCATTGATGATGAACGCTAGCACGCAGTCCAGGAAACAGGTTACTATGACACCACACACCGGCTTAAGACAATTGGCAAAACATGTGCAAATAACAAGGAGGATGACTACCCTTCCGACGCAAAAATGAACACACCTACAAGCTAAGGGACAACCTCCCCATCCTAACATCGCGGCCTAGACGAATAAAGACTAGAACCTAAAGGCGCGTAGACCTAATGCCTGAAGGCATTCGGACCTTGCACAAAGAGAAAATTTCACGCTCGTCAGCACTCACACAAAGCACCTACTCTGGCTGAGATCTCATTTTTCGCCATCACCGAGGACGTGCCATGATCCCCTCATCAAGAATAATTTCATTCCTAGGTGATATATGCATCAATAACCTTGGCGCAACACATCCTATCTGGACCAAGGAATCTAGATAATCCGACGTGCTAGATACCAAATACTTAGAGGAAAACCACACCCATACCCCAACAACTGGTCGACGAAATGTTAGAGGACAAAGACATGGGATGTCACAAGCCAATACATGACATTGTCCTCACCCAACCAATCACCCAGTCTAATCTAGTCAATGATTACAATCGCTTTTAACATGAGTTGCCATTCTAGACGAGGCACATCTAAGTTACAACTAGTCATTAAATTAAATAACAACATTAACAATGTTAAGGTAGAAAGATATCATTATAACACTTATGAACAATCACATATCAACATGTAGTCTAGTTATATTGACCGAACTAACAATACTAGTTGTCTGATAATATTAGAAGGAAACTACTAACTATTAGCAGGGCTGGAGCAATTTAGCGAGGAAAGTAACATAGCGGTTACTTATAAATTAATATAGAAATAATAAAGAAATTACATGACCATTAACACAACAATTAAAAGTGCATTAACATGGTAGTTTACATGAATTTTGTCATAACAAGTAATATAGCAATAACAAGGCATTTAAGGTGTTAGTTAACATTTAACTCGCTATGGAATTTAATCCAAAGAATGAATCTGCTGGCCATTTACATTGTTGTAGCAATTGTTCTGGAAAATAATATGACCATTACATAACAATGAATCTAGAAATAACAAGGCATCTAACTAACTATTATCCATTTTATTTGCTGGCAAAAATCAAGTCAATTAATGTGACCATTACATAACAATGAATCTGGCAATAGTAAGGCATTTAACTAACTGTTATCCATTTAATTCGTTGTGGAAAAATTGGCAAAAACACAGTTCCCATAGGGTGGCCAATCGTGCCCAGTCGACAACAATTCAACAATTAAAGGAAAATGAATCCAATCAACATCAATGCAGTCCATCACTCAAGGGAAAACACAGTTGTAGATTGAAGGCGAAATCGTGGTCATTACTGCAAATCAGTTATGAATTGAATAGCAAAAAAGGGGTGGGCGAATTCAACATGCACACAACCAATTTTTATTTACCAAGACCGTGGTCATTCCGGCAAGTGAATTTATGATTTAAAAGGCTAAATTCGTGGGCGAATTCAACATGCACATAGTCAATTTTTATTTACCAAACCGTGGTCATTCCGGCAAGTGAATTTATGATTTAAAAGGCTAAATTCGTGGGCGAATTCAACAACAACACAGTCAACGTTTTCAAGAAAAAATAGTGGGATTTAACAACTACTTAGCAAACAGTTGGGAGAAATCAATCTTGGGCATTAAGTCTGGTGAAAACTTTTGTAATTAAAAATCCATGATGGTCAAATAGTGGGAATAAAAAGTCTAAGTATTAAATTCGTGGTGATGAACCGTGGCAATAGTAGGGATGCAGAGTTATAATTCAAAGGAAAACGTAGAATGCAAGGAATTATAATCGTGGTAACAACAAGCAGTTATAAAATCATTTTCATTCGCGTGGTATACCAATAAAAAATGAAGACATGAATCAATTCATTTTTCAATTGCCCGAATACCCATACAAAATGCAGACATGAATGAATTCGTTTTTCCATTGCCATAATACCAATACAAAATACAGACATGAATCAATTCATTTTTCCATTGCCATAATACCGATACAAAATGCATACGTGAATGAATCTGTATTTTCATTGGCAGAATACCAATACAAAATGCAGACATAAATCGATTCATTTTTCCATTGCTAGAATACCAATACAAAATTCAGACAATAGTAAGAGAACCGAAAGGATCCAATCAACCAAGGACAACAATGGAGGTAGACGACTGATAGGTTCGTCCTTCACGCATCATCCTCGCACATAAAGGCAGGGCATTGAGATCCATAGGTCTATTAACATTGAATCGATGACCGTAGAACAAGCTCCTGACCGACTGCCCAGGTGAGGAATGATGAGCTAGGAATGATAGGCAAAACCACCACAATGGTCACAGTCAAACACCAGAAGGAGGTCAAGACATGCAAGGAAACGAAGGCCATGGGAGTCAATCAATCATCGAGCTAGGCTATGAAATAAATTCAGTCATCAATCTAGACAATCAGTTTACTTACTCCATTAAACATGCAGATCCAAGCATAAATCCTATAAAAATCTACCATACAAAAATGAAGAGAGCATATCGTTGCATGATCTCCCGCTCTGAGTGGCGTCTCGTGTGCTCCGTGCAACTCTTTCTTTTCGACCAGTGAGACTTCACCGGTACCTCCTGGCCAATGCTCGGGGTACTCTTCTTCCCCCTTAACCCCCTGAGCTGCAAAGGGGGCACACACACTATCTAGAGATTCAACTAGCTCCCAGCTCACCTCGCAAGGCCGAGCTACCACTCCTCACTGATCTTGGTATCCCAACTCCCATAAGCTAATTCAATCAGGTAGATATTTCTGTACCGTAGCATTACACAAACAGAAGAGCTCCTTCATCCTTCTCCTCCCTCCATTATATAGAGTTTCCAAGTCCTTTACCTTCCCAAAATCTTATTTAATTTAATGTTTAATAAATTAAATCCTAAAAATCCTCCCTGTACAAGTGTCACCCATCCCCTTCATTCCTCCATAAATTAATTTCATTAATTAATTAATTACCCCTATTTCCCTCACCCACCTAGAGTCACTCCTAGAATCGCTCGTAGGTGTCTCCAAAATCCCTTACAGGTTTTAATGACTTTCCCCATTATTAATTTGCTAGTTTAGTTTAAAATTAGAAATCTCTTAAATGCTAGATACCTTACTAAATTTGACTTTCTTCTTTTTTTCCTTGTGTTTCCATTTTCTTTTTATGTTTCCCTCTTTTCCTAGTTTCCTAAATATTTTATATTTCCCTCTTTCTCCTTTTCATTTAGAACTCAAATTGGCAGGTGTAGAAATTAACCCTTTTGTTTTTTTCTTTTTCCTTTTTAATTATTAAATTTTCAATTATCATAAAATAATAAAACAATTATTTCCCTTTTTAAATTTTATCCTAACAAATTTTTATGAATCATTTAAATTTCTTACCCCCTTCTTGTTACAAGATTAACGAAGATTATAATTATTATTTATGTTGTTTTTATTTTGTATATATATATATATATATATATATAAGATAAAATTTTACCACTAGCATAATTTAGACCTAGACTTTAATTTTTTGTGCTGAGCGATATTTTATTAGGGAAATTGTTTTAAAAATTCTTATCACGTTATTCATTCTAAGGCCATCTAGGTTCATTCATTTATCATTAACAATGCGACGTGCCCTTCAGGATGCACTAGGTGCTCCAAGGGTACCACTTGCCTCATCTGTTACCTTGCGCGATATGTCCTTCAAGACACACCTCATGCTTCAAGGGTTCCACTCACCTCTTTCCATTTTTCTTGCGTGACGTGCCCTTTAGGATGCACCACGTGCTCCAAGGGTGCCACTCGCCTCTTGACTGACTTGGTAAATCACATTCATTGATTTGGGAGGACGACTAAGAATATGGTAGCATCTTCAATTGTTAGCCATCATATTAGAATTTTAGATTAAAAAGTGATTAATTGTGCCCATTGTCAATAGGTGTACGCCTTTCGCCATAAAAATGCGAAGGGAAATGGAATAATAGCTCCATAGCTAGGACATCCTTAGGCGACTCGAGATGTTGTTAGACTCTCTCTACCGGCCTTTTGTGCCTTTTGTCTCTTTCTATCATCCTTTTTTCAGTGTTCCTTCTTGGTATCCTTCACCTGGAAACAATGGATCCATGAGTTTTGCTATCATCGATACTTCACTTCCTTTTGTCTCTTTCTATCATCCTTTTGTCATATGTATGGAAGAACAAAGTTTTTGGCTATGTATAATGACAATATTTTAAGGAAATAATTTTTTACTTAAAAAAAAGCTAAAAAAATATATAACAAAAATTATAAAAATTTATTCAGAATATGACCTAATCAAACAAACAATTATCATACATAAAAATTGTCATCAAGATAATTCCAAGCACCTATAACATTTTAACTAAAAAATAAATAATTTATGTACATTTGAGATAAGTATTAATTTTAGATTACAAGGTACTTGTAAATATTCTGAAAAGTTCCATAATTTAAATATTACAGAGTTTCTAATCAAGAAATTAAACTTTCCTTTTTATTGATTTAGAAAAACATAAATATTTCATGATACAATAGTTCCTTAATTATACTAATTGTTTCTTTATTAAAGTTGATTATCATTCATTTTATTTTAATTTTCCAAAAATATTTAGATGTAAAACTTTATGTAAATATGAAAATGTAAATGATTTTACCTTATTGATGCGATGTTATATAGCCACTAATCCATAATCACTCTAAATATTTAAAAAAATAAGGTTTTGTACTCAATGAAAACAATGGTTTGTAACATGTTGGAAATGGTTAGAAAACAAGTTTATTATAACAAACAATATAACAAATATCATAAGAAAAAAATAAAAAATATATAAAAGGAATATTCAAATCCAAGGGGTACTTTAGATAATAAATAATTAAAATTGATTACCTCATTCCTCAAGGGAAATTTAATCAATTGTAACATTTTAATAAAACAAGGAAATAATTTAGGTGTATTTATTTAATGAGTATGACGAGAAAGTATTTTTGAATCTTAAAAAAAAATTCCATAATTTAAATGTTATACATTTCCTATTTAAGAACTTACAATGGTATTTAAGAAAACATAAACGTTTCATGATACGATGGCGCTTTACTTATTCTAAATGATTTTACCTTCATTATCATTTACCTTCATTGATGCGATGTTCTATAGCCACTAATCCATAATCACTCTAAATATTTAAAAAAATAAGGTTTTGTATTTAATGAAAACAATGGTTAATCCATAATCACTCTAAATATTTAAAAAATTAAGGATTAAAAAAAGTTAAGGATTTAAAAAAATAAGGTTTTGTATTTAATGAAAACAATGGTTTGTAACATGTTGGAAATGGTTTAAAAACAACTTTATTATAACAAACAATATAACAAATACCATAAGAAAAAAATAAAAAATATATAAAAGGAATATTCAAATCCAAGGGGTACTTTAAACAATAAATAATTGAAATTGATTACCTAATTCCTCAAGGGAAATTTAACCACCTGTAACATTTTAATAAAACAAGGAAATAATTTAGATGTATTTATTTAATGAGTATGACGAGAAAGTATTTTTGAATCTTAATAAAAAATTCCATAATTTAATTGTTATACATTTCCTATGTAAGAACTTACAATTGTATTTAAGAAAACATAAACGTTTCATGATACGATGGTGCTTTACTTATTCTAATTGTTTATTTAATTCAGTTTCAATGATATGATGGTGCTTTACTTATTTTAATTGTTTATTTAATTCAGTTTTCAAATTTTATTGGGATCCAATTTTTCAAAATGTTTGCATTTAAAAACTTATCTCAATATATAAATATCAATGACTATACTCCCCTGCTATTACAAAACCACTTAAAACAAGGTTCATAGTAAATGAAATGAAATTGATATTTCAACAAATAGTGTTATGCGGCCATTGAAAACTAGAATATATAGTATGTGGAAAGAACTTGCAAAAATAGGAAATAGGGTATATAATAAAAACAATATATCAACCACCATAAAAAGAATATAACACCATAAAAAGAATATAACAGATAATAGAAAAACAATATTTAGAGATAAGAGTATCTCAACAAACAATTGACATGTATTACTTCATTCATTAATAAAATTACAACCACGTATAACATATTAAGTAATCAAGAAAATAATTTAAGTATAATTAGTTATTGAAACATATTTTAAATTAAAAAATATTTTTTAATTTAAAAAAAGTTAATAATCTAAATATTATACAATTTAGAAAAACATAAATATCACATAATATAATAATGTTTTACTTATACTAATAGATTTTTTAATTAAATTTTTGAATTTATTTTATTAATTTAATTTTTCAAAAAAAATTCATTTAGAATCTTATGTCCTGATGAAAATATCAATGTTCATATTTATTGATAAAGTGTTTCATAGCCATTAAAAACAAATATGTAAACCATCAAAAATGCTATTTTAATAGGGATGAAGTACTTCAAGAAATAATTTTCATGTATTATTGATTCCATCCACTTGTAAGTTTTTAAGTAAAGGAAGAAAAAATTAAGTGCATTTATTTAGTGAGCACAATTTTTTTACTAGGGAATATTTCTAAATCTTAATGAAGTTTTCATAATGTAAATGTTTTATAGTTTCTAGTTAAGAACATAGGATTCTTACTCATTCTTACTCATTGCATCAAGAGAAGCAAAGAGCTCTACATTCTATTATGTGGGAGATTATATTTTATCACATAATGTTATACATTATATTATATGACAAAAATAAATAGATAAATAATTATGTATATACATATGTATATGAAAACATCTAAAAAATCAAATGAACATAAATCCATACAACTTGAATTTATCAAGTAGTGAGAGTGGTCAATTTTCTTAAGGTTTGCTTTTTTTTTTTATCATTTAAAAAAATTAATACATTACATGGAATGAAAATGATAAAAAAAATTAAACTTGAAGAAATTTGATCATCTATATGCTTCATTGATCCATATTTCAGATGGATATACATTGAATTTGGAAATAATACATATCCCATGATATGATGATGTTTTACTTACCCTAATTACTTGTTAACCAAGTTTTTCAACTTTCTTGTTGATTCATTTTTCCAATATATCTACATAAATATCAAATATTGTATCTTCATTGATACAATATTCTAAAACCACTAAAAACATAATCTATAACCAATAAAAATACAATTCAAAGAATAAAGTTCTACAGCCACTACAAACATGGATCCATAGCATAGAAAATCACTTAGAAAAACATGGTATATTATAACAAACAATAATAAAAAAAAATATAACAAATAATGTAAAATAATTCAGAAAATTGAGTACTCCAAAAAAATAATTATCATATACTATTTCATTCATCAATGGGTTTCCAAATTAGTTGTAACATTTATTAGGTCAACACACATTTTAGAATGAGGAGTATTTTAGAATCTTCAAAAAAATTCCATAATTTAAATGTTATAGAGTTATTGGTTAAGAATTTAGAATTCTTTTTCATTTAGGAAAACATAAATTCTTCATAATACAATGTGATTTACTTATCCCAATTGTTTCTTTAATAAAGGTTTTTCAATTTATTTTATTTTTTTTCAATTTTTCAAACTTGAAATATCAATCATCCTATTATCATTGATTTCTCCTGCCACTAAAAAAAGATTTGTGACCACTGAAAATGTCATTTTAGAAAGTAGAATTTTGTAACCTTTGAAAAAAAGAATCTATGACATATTGAAAACACTTCAAAAACAAATATAATAATAATAATAAATTACTATAAAAGAAATATAAAAAATAATATGAGAAGAATATTTATACTAGGGAGTAATTTAATAAACAATAATAATGTATTACCTCATTTATCAATAAGAAGGAACCAATTTAAATACATTTATTCAATGAGCACACTTTTTAATGAGCACACTTTTTAGACTATCAAGTACTTCTAAATATTACCAAAAGTTCTATAATTCTAATTTTATACAATTCCTAGTTAATAATACACATATTTCACTCATTTAGGAAAACATAAATGTGTAATGATACAATCAGTTTTTTCATATCCTAATAGGATCCTTAATTAAGTTTTCAAATTTTCTAGAGGTTAAATTTTGAAACATATTTGTATTTGGAAGCTTATGTTGATATAAGAATATCAATGATTACACCTTCATTGATACAATGTTCTCCAACCACTAAAACCATTGAAAATATTTCAATTTAGGTAAGTAAAGTCACTAAGTGATATTTATTCTTTAAAGATATGGTTGTTGCTATTGAAATAAGGGTTTTTGTCTCTTTATTGAATATTTCTAGCCGTTGGTTATAAGTATCAACCTCTGTGGATAACGATTCAGTTTGTTAACTTGAATTATAACATTGGTTACTACAACATGTTCCCTTTAGTAAGTATTATTAATTTTTTTATGTTAGGTGTTGGATACCCCTTTAGATAAAAATTGACCATTGGACTCCTCTTCCTAAGGTGATCCCTTGCACGATGAGACTCACATGTGAATTAATGAATACAGTGTAATCTTGATTTTATATGTTAATCGTGCACTTGTCTAGGAGTATATCCATTATTTATGAGTCATGATGTCCTTAAAATACATGTACTTATGTACTGATGTAATCAACATCCTCCCTAGAACTTGAATGAGTGGGTAAGATAAGGCTAGAGACCAATAAGGTGGTCTAGTTTTTCATAAGTTCTAATGTTTCCTTCATTAAATATTCTCAATAATAGCTATGTACATTGGTGGTTCTTGGGTACAGTTAATATTACATATACACTTATTATCTAGCATGCTTATCAATGTGTTTGCATATTCTCGATGATGGATGGGTAGTTTTGATGGCCCTTGATAAGGATTTAATATGATCTAAAATTATTATGATGTATTGTTTATGCCTTGCTAATGACATACTTCATGTGATTTATTATGACGATGATGTTGCATGTAGATTGGTATCTTTGATGAAATAACCTATCATAGGTTGAATCCTTGATGGACAATGGGGAAACACACTTAAGGGAAGGCATCTTGTCTCAATGAGGATGACTATTTGGTCCTAGTTCCTAGGAATCTTGGGAAATGGGGAAAGACTTGTGAAAATGACCTTCAAAGTTAATTTGGGTACAAGGGTAGAAGGGGGAAAGGGTTGTATTTCAATTTAACCTTGTTTTGGACATTTGTAAATTCACCCTCAAGTCCAAATTCTCCTTTGCATGAGTAGGGTGGAAACCAAGAGAAAAATCATGAGAGGGTGTTACTTGATTTAATATTTCAGAGAGATCTTTAGGATTGTCCATAGCTAGAGCCATTGTAATCGACGTTTAAAATATAGATTGTCGAGTTCTGGATTTGAAACATTGATTACAATCGCTCTAACTGTGGACAATCCGAAAGATCTCTCTCAAATTCCCACCACAAAAATGTAAGAACAATGATTTAATATTATTAAATGTTCATAGGGAATTGGTTCGTGTTGAAGATAATGCTTAATTTCTATTGTTGTAATATGTAATTGTTAGCACATTGTTACATTTTCAACAAATTTTGATGAGATCATTTGAAAGATAAATTAGGGTTCGTTAGTATCATGGATGATTTTAGGGGCTAAATTTCACTCATGGGCTAATTTTCCATGGTTTTTCCAAAAACAAGATTCGCTATTTTAAAAATGATTCTCCCAAATTCTATAGGATAAAATTATTTTACCTTACAAATCACCAAAAGTTTATTAAAACTATATAAAATCCTTAGAAATTTGAATATTTTTACAAAAATATTTCCAAACATTTATAGTTGGCATATGAAGGATTAGTAAGATTTGCCAAGGTTTCTACATTTTAAAATAAATTTCCATCCTTAAAATCATCCCTGGTTAGTATTCTCAACATAATTTAAGGTTATTTAGAAGTAGCCTCAAGTGATGTAACAACCCCTCCGTTACGACAACCAAGTGTCGTACAACAGGTCATTTCTTTTTTATTTTAAAGTTGTGTTAGGAAAATTTAAAGATCATAATAAAAATTCAACATCATCAACACATCAATCACTTAAATTAATGAAACAATAATAATGCATTAATAATCAAATACGACACAATGTCGAAACATCATCACCATGTACCATGACATGCATGTCGATGTATTAACAAAATAATTAACAACAATCCCACATCATTTCATTCTACAATTAAAAATGACACATAACAGTGCAAATCTTAAACATTCAACGCATCTCATTAGGACCTTCATTAGATATCACTAAGGAAACATAAGAATCATAAGAACCGTAAAGATAATCGCAAGAAACACATCATATACTACCCACCCAACCTACCCTACAAGGTTAGGACCTCCAGGACACATAAGCAACGCTCAAGCCTAGGTTCCAATTGATTTTAACCATTTAAGGTCTCAAGACTGGCGACTGTTTTGAGGAACAAGAAGGTGTCTACGTCCCACTAACATAATCAATCCAAGCAACTAGCTAATCTATAACATCAAAAATCATCCATTCATGAGTCTATCAATCCTATATCATTCACCATGATGCAAGGGTAACCATCATCGTATCAATCATACATCAATAGTTAAATAACCACTCCACGTGAGAGTAAACAATTCCTGAACATTCACAAGACAACTTAATTAATGTGTGAGAGAAAACTAGTTACTACTAAGTCACGCCACAACATAATTTAAAGCATAGTGTGGTCAACACAATTCAACACATATTTCATGATGCGCGAGAGATATAATACCTAAACAATCATTTGTTATAATAAATTGTCATGGCGCAAGAAGTAAATAACCATCCACCATTGATTGCATTAACGTTTCCTTGTTCGTAAGAAGTAAAATCTAAACATTATACAATATGTCGTTCAATACCTTAATTTTGATGTGCGCAAGAAATAAACTAAGTTTAGAAACATCATTCAATAATAAACTAAATAAACGAAAACTAAATATTTAAAACCACCATTTATTACATAAATCCAAATGTGCAAGAAATCTAAAATCTATGACTATCATTCATGACATACAATCCATTTGTGCAAGAAGTCAAAAACCTAAGCCATCAATCCTGCATCCACATTGTTATAAGGCGCAATAGTGCCTTGATTAACCACTCCTTTATAACCCAAGCAAGCCTAAGTGTACAGTGAACTTAAGGAATTAGTTTTCAGATCTCTTTTAAAATTGGCTAACTTACAATAAGCAACATAAAAAAAAGATGAGGGAAGCTATCGACATTATCGTACATGGTAAACAAAATTATCATCAACATAATGTCATGCTTTCTTTTATAAAATAACATACCAACAACAGGTGAGAGGGTGGATTTCCCAGCCAAATAGCCATGCATATGCAATTAGGGTGATCACAACCATAAGTGACATGGTGCTAGTTAAAAATCTAAGCTCACTCTTTAATGGATACCATCATTTATAAATGTGAAAATAAATAGGAAACAAAATACAAATATAAAAGTGAGTGCCTTGTTTTACATGGGGATTTCATCATATATGATTACCATCATTTATACTATGAATATAATTAGGAAATGAATAAAAGAATGTAAGTGAAAACCATTATTTACATTCAAGCCACAGTTACACAACTAGATAAAGTATGACTTTAGGTATAAATCTTAAACTGAAATATGATTTTAAAATAAATTTTAAACTGAACAAAATTTTAGTCTAGAATAATGATAAATTAAAATATAAATTATAAGTGGATGAACTTTAATATAACCTTGAGGCTCTCGTTAACTTCCTAAATATATATATTATTAATAAAGGTGTCGAGTAAAACTTGGATTGAGTTTTAGCTGCCCAATATTTAAATAAAGCACACCAGAAACGGGTTCAAGAGGCGTGGAAGGGAAACACCAAGCAAAATTTTAACGAGACACAAAAATGGAATGAAGGCTCTGGGCTCGGGCTTCGAAAATGGAACGCCAACGACCTCCTCGCAGAGCGTTGAGAAAATGATAAAAATGTCTGATCAGAAAAGGAAAAAATGTTGGTAAAAGAAAATCTCTCTCGTCAATCCTGAGATTTTGGCTGACTCCGGAACAAATAAAATAAAATCCTATCGCTCTCTACTCGATGCGCTGGGAAAGGTGCGTATTAATTAAAATGTTGGGATTGGAGGATGGCCGACAATTTCACCGTAGCCAACACATCAATCCAAAAGCCAGTGCAACCATACATACAGGTCGAAGCCCAACAACCACGCGCCCAACCACGAAACAAGAGGAGGAGATCTCACGAAGGAAACCACAAGGGGCCAAAAGAGCTTGCGCTATGCGTCACCTAAGGCCACATAGCACATATCAACAAGCCAACACACAACACCAAACAACGCCAAAGACCAAGCGCTAAGACAAACTGAGAGTAAGCGCTCAACATGCAGGCACGAAAATTCGCGCCGAGAATAATAGATACAAGAAACGCATGGATCAGAGTGTATACCATCCAGCAACACAAAAACGCAGAGAAGGGGGAACCGAAAAGCTCAACGCAGAGTAACTAAAAACGCTCTGGGTAACGCAAATTTTGGCTGTGTAGAAACCGTGTAAAACCAAAAACGCCAAGTCTGGGAAAGATCGAAATTTTTGCTGTGTAAAATGTGTAAAACTAAAAGCCAAGTCTGGGCAAAACCCATTTTTGTTGTGTAAGAAACAATGTAAAACAAACACCATCCTCTCCAGGTTAAAGGGGAAGGCCAAGGTAAAGGTAAGTGTAAAGTAAAGAACCAACACAACACCGAGAGGTACTGGGACCGTCCTTGCATTGCGCCCTGGGAAAAACACAAGGAGAGGCTATGCCAAAGGCCTCGCTAAGAATGGAGAAAACACCTAGAGAGAAGAACATCCAGACGTGGAGATAAGAAAAACCAAGGGGCAGAGATATAAAAAAAATCAAAGGAGCAGAGATCAAAATTTTCGAAGGCGCAGAGATAGAAAAGAAAACCAATCCGTCAATTTAATCTCAACTAACCACCTCAAGAGATATTTCCAACCATAAAATACATCCAATACAATTTCAACAACACGTGAATCTATGTACAATTTCTAACTAAATTACAACTGCAAATTTTAAAGGCATACCATAACCGAAGGTGAAGAATCTGAAGTGGTTGTCCTGCACATAGACCTCACCGGTACCTCCTAGCCAACACTAGGGGTAATCTTCTCCCCCCGAGTCCCTTGAGCCGCAAAGGGGCCACACACAAACCAGAGAAAGCTAGCTAGCTCACATCGCAAGGTCGAGATACCACTCGCTATTCGAGCTGGGTATCGCAACTCCCACAAGAAAAATCAGTCAAGAAAAATCCGGCAGCATAAACTTACACATACCAGTCGTGATCCCTTCCTCATCTCCTCCATTAATTTTATAGAGGTCTTCTTAGTGACCCTTCTCAATTGCATGTTAAATTCGTTTTATCAAAAATTAATCAGGAAAAACTCTATCTCATACACTTCTCACCTGATCCCTTAGTTGCACTGGAAATTCATTTAATTAATTAAAGTAGTTTTCCAATTTCCCTCACCCACCTAAAAGTGTTCCTAAAAACGCTCCTTGTTGTCCCTTTATTCCCTCAATTTCCCTTAATGACTGACCCCTTTCTTAAAGCTTAGTTGAGTTCTAATTAGAAAAGTTCTCTAGACTATATTCCTTTCTATGTTTCACATTCATTTTTCATTTAATTTTCCTTTTGGGCTAAGTTATAATTTAGCAAGTCTTTGCACATATTAGTAATTATTTTTTTTTAAATATTTTATTTCTCCTTTAAATTCTAATTTGATTTTTCTTTATCCCCTTCAATATTAATTGCTTAATTAATTTTTAGTCCTCATTTCCTAACTTAGACCTAGGCTTTAATTTCAACTAGGCTTAGCAAAAAAATTTTTTTTTAGGGAAAAATTATAATTAATAAATTTTACTAATACATAATTATTTTAAGGTTGACTAAGTCAAAGTAAGATATCGTTTTCTAGGACCCTAGGTTCATTGAATCACCTATGTTTATGAACCGCGAAGGGCCCTTCAAGACACACTACATGCTCCAAGGGTGCCACTCGTCTTTATTCATGTTTCATTTATGCGACGTGCTCTTCAAGATACACTATGTGCGCCAAGGGTGCCACTCGCCTTTTGATGGATTTTGGTAGACATCCAACCCTTGGAGTCAATACTCTATTAGGCGACCTTGTGGGAGACTAAGGGCCTCTATTAAATAAGGACCATGCTTTAGTGCGTGCCCCTTAGAATCTTCATGAGCGACTATCTGAGTCTGCCCTCACAGCATTGTGGATCTATCGAACTAGTTTATCGTTAACCTATAGTTCAAGCCACGGTGGGAGTGCTAGTAGGTTGTGGTAGGGATGATTCCACATCTCTCCCTCTATATCTTCGGCTTTCGTGCATGGCCCCTTTACTCCTATTGTGAGTCTGATTAGCAAGCAATCATCATCCTGCACCCATCAACAAAACATGTCAGCTATCCATAAACATCATCATGATATACCCGAACACATGTCACATATGCATAAACAAAAATACCCAAACCATATAAAGTCCACTCCCCGACTCAATCAAGAGTCCAAGGAGGCCCATCGATGCCATCTACATCCTCAATCTATCAAGAGTCATGCAAACTCAGGAGAAACCTGTCAATAGCACATGTCTATACATAAATAACATAACATAGCATCATAATCCACAGTTTCATCATCATAATCCATAAGCGAAGTAGTCAATCATATAATGAATCGGATCACTTTCACGGAAGTTTCCTCAAAGAATAAGTCACATTAGGTGCGCACAAGAGAACGATGTTACAAATGATTAATTAAGGCTATTTAAAAATAGCCTAACTTGATTATAAATAGTTGTAGATGATTTGTAGCAATTTCCATATTTGTAGAAATTTGAAGGCTAAATATGAATGTATTAGTTATTCAATAAAAACATAAAAGCATAGAAAATGAATGAGAAGGAATAATCTCAAGTAGTGAGATCTTTGATATTTTTCTTCAATCTTTGTATTGTTTGTTGTGTTTTATGACTACAATTATATCCTCATAATTCTACATTTGGTATAAGAGCAAGATTAGGGAAAGAATAAATTTGTTTGTGAAGCTTCTGCACATTGAAGCTATTGATGGGAGTGCTTGAAATTTTAAAGAAATGGCCAGGAGAAACACGGTCTTAATGTTTCCCAACCGCAAATACCAATCTTCAAATATGAGATTTATGGTTTTTGGAGCATTAAAATGAAGTTATTGATGGGAGTGCTTGAAATTTTAAAGAAATGGGCAAGAGAAACAATAGTCTTAATATTTTCGAGCCTCAAATACTAATATTCAAAGGAGAGAATTATGGTTTTTGGCGCATTGAAATCAAAACATTGTTTCTTTGATAGGAATTGTGGTATTTAGTGGAAGATGGTTATAAAGAACTAGGATATGGTCAATATATTGTTGGCTTGACCCAAGTCCAAAGAGATCAATTAAGGGAAAATTAAAAAAAGACTTTAGAATCAAAAGCTTATTTTTTTATTCAACAAGCACTCCATGGATTTATTTTTCCAAGACTTGTTGTAACAACAAAATCAAAGGAGGCATGGGATGTGCCCCAACAAGCATATCAAAGAAAAAATAAGGTAAAATTTGTTAAATTCCAATCTCTCAGAAGAGGATTTGAAACTCTTTTCATGCATAATTCAAAATCTATGTAATAAATAGCTAGGTCTTATGGAGAAGATTTAAGATATCATTTTTTTTTTGTTTTTTTTTAAGAAGTTTTCTTGCAAAATTTGATTTCGTTGTTGTCACTATTAAAAAATCTAAAGATTTAACTCATTTGTATGTGAATGAGCTTATGGGATCTCTTCAATCTCATGAACAAAGGATGAATAGATGTGTTGAAAAATATTTTGAGCAAACTTTTCAAGCAAAAGACAATATTTTCATAGATAGAAGTCATGACGTTGAGAATTTTTACAACGAGGAAGTTATGAACAATGGACGAGGAAGAGGACAAGCGAATAGATGAGGCATAGGTAGAGGAAGAGTTTGTAATGCAAATAACAAAGGAAAACATAATGACAATAATGATGGAGGTGAAAACTTTGGAAAATTACAAGTGCAATGTTTTTATTGTAAAATATTTCACCATTATGAACATAAATGTGAGAAAAAAAAAAGAAATAAGATAATTTTTTTGATGAAAATGGCGATGTAGACACTTTTGTTTTTTTGCTTGTGATTAAGATAACAAGATTTCAAGGAGGTATGGATTTTAGAAAGTGGCTGCAACAACCACATGATTGGAAACAAACATAGCCTTTTCAAAATACATGAATCTACAAAGTTTGAAGTACTCTTGGGAGATGACAATAGAGTGGAAGTTAAAGGTAAATGAACAATCACAATAAAAACAAATAACGACCAAGTAAAACATATTAATGATGTCTTATGGGTGCCTAGTTTAGCAAATAATTTTTTGAGAGTGGGGATACTTATTGAAAAGGGATATCTTGTTTTCTTAAAAACAATGAACTCATCATCTATGATAAAGAAAATACTAAATATTAATCGTATAATAGCCAAAATTAATATGTTGGAAAACATAATCTTTTCTTTCAATTTCCTTATGAAGCAAATATAGCATTAAAAGTTTCCTATGACGATGGTTCTTCACTATGTCATATGAGGTATGGGAATATAAATATAAGAGGCTTAAATTTACTACATAATAACCAAATGGTCAAAGGCTTGCCTCTTATTGATTGTGCTGATCAAGTTTGTGAAGGATGCATTCTCGAAAACCGTCATAGAGACTAATTTCAGGAAAATCTTGGAGAGCAACAACAAAATTGGATGTAGTACATGAAGATATATTTGATCCCATGCAAACTTTGTCACTGAACAAAAATAAGTATTTTATTATTTTTGTGAATGATTTAGTAGAAGAACAAGGGTGTATTTCATTAAAGAAAAATCTGATGCGCTTATAATTTTTCAACAATTTAAAGTTGTGATTGAGAAGAAAAGTGGTCATGTTTTAAAGTTAGTCGAGAATTTACTTCTAAGGAGTTTGATGATTATTGAAAAACCACTGGCATATATAGGGATTCACAATAGGCTATACTCCCCCAACAAAATGGTGTGGACGAACTAATCGAACAATTGTTGAGATGGCTAGGAGCATGTTAAAAGGTAAATGTCTTCCAAATATTTTTTGGTCTAAAGCTGTAACTACATTCTTTGTTTTATTAATGGATGTCCAACAAGAAGTGTTCAAAATATGACTCCTTATTAGGAATAGAGTGGAAGAAAACCTCATGATATTTCGTTATATTTCTTCTTCTCATGTTCGTGATGAAAGAAGGAAAAAACTATATGATAAAAGTGTAAAATTCATTTTTATTAGCTATTATGAGGAGACAAAGGCTTATAGATTGTATAATCCTAAAAATGAAATATTGTTGGTTAGTGGTGATGTGTTTTTTGATGAAAAAGAAGAATGGAAGTGGAATCAAGGAGTGCAATAAGAATGTCCAAGAATGGTTAGGACCGCCAGGACACATAAGCAATGCTCAAGCCTAGGTTCCCATCGATTTTGACCATTTAAGGTCTCAGGGCTGGTGACTGTTCTGAGGAACAAGGATGTGTCTACATCCCGCTCGACACAAGCAGACCAAGCCTACTAAGCTAAAGACAATAATATAACCATCAATATCACAATCAACAGGGTTATCGAATTAAGGCAAATTGTGATGGTGAATCATTATTAACTCATTAAATTACTCACTACTAATACAGTATTGCATGGGAGGTGTACTTTTAAATCAATTTACAAGACAATGACAAATAATATAGCAATTAAGGTAATTTAACACAGTCTATTCCAACCTTCGTTACGAACCTAACTTCGCATGTGTAAAGTGCATAATGACATCAAGGTATAATCTAATTTAGTCTTAAAACAAATTCAATTGCGCAATAATAATAACAAGTGTCATCTGAGTGCCATCTAAATCAACATTTAATGGACACTACCAAGGAGGTCTGAATCTTCGACTGATTAATCATTAAAATATAACTAAGCATTAACTAAAATCTTAACTAGCTTGTATAAATCTTGATCTATCCATTCATCAACAATCAATAGGCATTAGCTACAACCAATTTCGCAAGTTAAACACCACGTCCATAATCATGATCTCATTCACCCAATTAACGCTGAGATTTTAGACTAGAATCACAAACCATACTTACATACCAATTCTTCATGTGCAATAGAATAAACTACTTTTCTTAATCAATCCTTCAAGCAGTGTTAAGTGTAAGTTGAGTAAAAGAATAATACATAAGGATTAATGAAAACCACGAGAGCATAAGTACATCCTTAGTTACATATAGAGATCTAATTATACCCGTCAATAGTACTTGCCAAGTCAAGTCCATTCAATTCAAAAATCATGCATCAATTGCTTCAAGGTACGACAACAAGGTACAACCTTCATGAGGCTCAACTACAACTCTTATTTAAAAATTATCTTAATGGAGCAACATATGAAGAGTTTAACGTTAAATTACATCTTATTAGAAGAAGCCACAAGAGGATCAATTATTCCTTAAGCAAACATATAGATTCAATATAATTTATATAATTCCATTTATAGGGAACCATAAGAAGATTGAAACATTCTTAAGCGATACCTAAGGATTAGATATTACTATAAGTTTCCATCATAAAACTACAATGAATCATAATAACCAATTTAGTAGAAATCCTAATAACCAAATCATAATAACTGAATTCAAGATTCCATGCATTAGTTTAAATAAATCTAAGCGTTACCAGTCAACCCACAGAGTAAGAGGAATAAAATATAAAAGTTAATAAAAATTGACATCATTGTACTCATAGTTTTATAAATCAACTCGGTGATGGCAAGGTTATTCAGCTCTTCAGGTAAGATAAGGAAGGGAACCACGTGGGAACAAACAGCTACGAAAAATGAGTTTTAGAGTAAAACGCGGAGGTAATCAGTAAAAAAAAATACCGTTTGCTATGCCATACCCATTGGAAGGAAAATAAATCGTTGTCACTAAATAATAACAGATTCGCTGTGTCCAACCCACTAGAATGGAATTCCATAAATCCTATCATTAATGAAATATGCAAACACTATACACAGGGCAACAATTCAATCCCACTCAACAGCGACACCCTCAATTTAAATGGAAAAACACGATCGTTACAGACCTCATTTAAGGGCAATGTGGTCAACCAACCAACAACAATTTAATCAATTACAATGAAAATTGTTGTGCTAATAAAGTCAATAAATTTCGTGGTCAACCATAAATAAATTTCATGCTAATTTAATCAACCAGAAAATCGATGTGCAACTGAATTTCATGGTCAATAAATGACAATAATAAAGTCAATGAAATCTACGTAGGAAGGGATACGATAGTTTGCTGAGATTAACCATTGACAAAAAAAAACGCCCAACAGTAAAAAGATTAAAAATCATTACATTTCAGAGCAATAAAATTTCACACCAGAAAGGGTTTCTTTTATTTTAAAGGTTGTTAATAAACAACCTTAGTTTTACAAGTGTCTCAGAAGATAATAGAGTGCTACCTAATTGATTTGGAGAGAGTGTTGTGCAGAGACGCACCAGAAAGGAAATTCAGGTTGGCATTCATATAAAGTCAAATCTCCCTACCACTACACCAGATAGAATTACCACTTCCAGACATTGGTAAATAAACAAACTCCGTGCCCAACACCCCAAAGGGATTCACCTTGCAGTCATTTGGATGAGAAAATAAAACGCGTCTATTCAATCACAACAAGACAACAATTTATGCTTGTGCAGCTAAGGTAACCTCCATGCGAAACACACTGGAATGGGAAATTCATTGCCAAAGAACAATGCACCCAGAAATTCATTTTCAGTAAAAAAATCAAGTAGGTGAGTGTTAATGCTACAACCTTCGCTGGGTGAGGATCTCTATGGAAATAATAAAAATAAGCAGGAGAAGGGATCAATTTTATGGTTGGAGGGTTAAAGAATATCAGTCCAAGGAATGTGGAGACAAGGAGTAAAATCACAGGGCCAATTCGCCCCAGAAATTGCATTTTAAATGCAGAGAACAAGTAATTCACTGACCAAAAAGATTGCAAGCGCAGAGCTAATTTATTCGTTAATGTAAAAGTAGAGTTAAATTATTATCTATGCATAGAAGGCCCAGTAAATTTATCCATTAAGCTTAAAACCAAATCAAATGAAAAATCGCAGAGATAAACCATCAAGAACAAAAGACAACAATCATCCAAGGAGAATGACCGAGGTAGACGAATGACGGGAATTTCCATTGCTCCTCATCCTCGCATAGAAAAGCAGGGCATTGAGATCCATAGGTCTTTTAACTCCAAGGCAATGACCGTAGATCAGGCTCTTGGCCGTCTGCTCAGGCGAGGACTGA